>VXBR01010760.1:1766111-1924415 GCA_013400215.1 Cisticola juncidis
GGCGGGTGCGGAGCAAAGTCTGACGGCGTTCAGGTCCGCTGCCTTTACAGTCGTGTGACATCGTTCTGGGAAGCGAAAGGGACCGCTCTTCTCCTTGCAGCTTTGTTGGGATGATTTAAGTAGAGCTGCTGTCTACTGGGGTCAAGGCTCTAGACAAGTACAGAATTACAAAAATTAAGATTGCGCACACAACCTTAATTTGACCCCCCTTGTTCTTCTGGCTTATGATGCAGTCTCTAATTACTCGATCATGCTATTTTTCCTAGACAGCCACTTCCAACGATGTGACTGACGGGTGAATGGCACACCCTCAGTGCTGAGCTGTATAATAGCTTCATCCTCTTTTTACAGCCTATGTCCCCAGTGTGTCCTGATGGCTTATTTGGAGCTATTCTTGTTCTTGCGCATTGTCTGATGTAGAAATATGTTTCATTCCCCCATGCAGCTGCGTTGCCAACGCAGCAGCGGAGGGAGGAGAACTTGGGGTGGTAATGCTGGTTCACCATTTTGTTTTATGGACCTGGCTGGAATTGGGGATCTCCCAAGATCCTGCTCACAGTGTCATATGAGACTCTGCATTTCTAAGAAACAGAAAAATCTATACGCTGTGGTTTTTAAGAAAAATTGGAAATCAGAAGCCAAGTGTAACTCACCATGTAAGAAATTAAAAAGCAATCACACTTTTAAAGCTTAAAGAAAAAAAAAAAAGACTTTTTTAAGACTAAAAAAGTAGTCCCCAGTATAGAGGACCAAACTCATGATCTTTTCACACTTGCAGCTGGAAATTTTGCTCAGCAGACTGCACTCAGATGTTTTTGCCACTTGCCCTGAAAGGCTTGGGTAAATTCTGCCTATGCTACTGACTATTTTGTTGGCAACCAGCAGCAAAGGGTAAAATATGGAAATTAATCTTGCTGGCGTGGATAAGAGCACAGAGTCTAACAATAAAGAACCATTCCCATTGCATTCCTTTATATAAAATACTCATATACTGCTTGAAAAAAGAGACCTTCTTTGTTTGGAGAGGAATCTCCTGGTTTTAGTTACACAGTTCTACACAGCAATGCACAGATGCTCCACAGTCTTACACAAAACCTGTACCAAAGGCAAAGTGAGGTATGACATAACATTTCTGAAAAAGAGAAAATATCAGGATACAAGAGATAAGCCCACTTTGGGCTAAAACTTTAGGGTTCCAGTTCACTTAAAACAGAAATAGCCAACGCCTTTCACCAGATAAAGTCATAACTAATTGCATGGTTAAACTACCACTTCTTAATTCTCATGAATATTTCTTTGAAACACTTAGGAAATACTGGGGCCTTACTTACCATGCTCTGCTTCTATGAATATTTTAATGTTTTATATTCTTTTGAACACTTCAGTATCCACTGTCTTGCTTGGATGATGACATTGCAGATTTGGTTAATAGTGCTAGTTGCTATTGCAGATGAGAAGCAGATAAGCTCTTACACTGAATGTCTGGGGAAAATGGATGCTTTGATGAGAAGACAGACAACACCTGTAAGATGAATCAATAAATCTTTATTTTTCTTTATTTTTCTGGCAAAGAATGTCTTTGATCTCTAGGCAGAGATTAAAAAAAAAAGATGGAAAAAGAGACCTATCAATGGAGCAAAATTTAAGTGGGAAGGCTGTATTGTAGAGATTCTTGCCATATTTCTAAGCATCAACAGATAAAAAAGATGAAGAAATAGAAATCTTTGTTGTTGAAACATATGCTGAAGCATGTAAATGAGTTGTAAAATTACTTACTTTCATATATGTGAACTATCACACCTATTATTACAAGTCCTAGCTAGGGCAGTGTGCAGGAAATTGTGCTATAGCTTGATACAATGCAACTGTTTTCCTATTTTTGTTTTTCCCCTGCTTTAACAAAACCAGTATGATTTTGCATGCACACAGTATAAAGCAGTTTATACATACATACATATATATATATATATCTTTACATTTTTATGTTCTGTTCACACAAAAACCCCCAAAGAATTCAAAACACAAGCCCCACATATAAGAAATATCATGGTTTAAAAGCATTGACAAGGTTTGACACTTTAGGACAGGCCAAAGGTAAGAGTTTTCGGACAAGCTTGTTCTGACTTGTAGAAGGTAGGACTTACAATTTAGCCTTTAACTGTGTGATGATGCTGTTTTGCTCAGAGGACCAATGCCTTGTACAGTGCATGGGACAGACACTGTGCAGCCTTTTGGTTTATGTTTAATCTCTTTGTTCAGCATATGTCCTCAGGCTTTGTTTAAAGCTGTTTAATCCTGCTTGTAACATGGAATTATTGACATTGTAGCAGGCTTTTCTGCAGTATTCATTGTTACAGTACCTTGAACGTATAATGAATGCTTATGAATTATGTTCATGAGATGTAGGGAGCATCAACATTTAACTTACTGGGAAATGAGACAGAGAGATTAAGGTTAAATGTGCCTATTAATTTCGGTAGCCAGCCTTGAGATGACTGCAGTTTGCCTTGGTGAAATAGCATGGTGCAGTGCTTTGTACGTTTGAAGCATAGCTCCCTTTGACTTCAGAAGCAGCTGTGGATGGTAAATACTCGTACAAATCAGACCCCAGGCTCTCAAACCTAACACCAAGTGTAAAAAGAGTGCTCGGTGGCCACCTGTAGTTCAAGTAATGCACCTGACATCATGCAGGAGTGCTCTGGTGCTAGCAGACACCAAATCAATCATTTTCAGAGTGGTATTCACTGCAGCAGTCGTCATCCTCTGCTTGCCCTGACCTTGTGTCGCTATTTTCCCTCCCCTTCTAGATCTAGTCTCAGTTCCAAAATCTTTGTCCAAATCTGTTTTCTTCCATGACCTCATCCAGACTAGGTCCAGTTTTTGCTCAGACTGGATCCCCCTCCTGGCTGCAATAGTTCCAGCAAGGAGGACATGGTGAGCACAGAGGCACTTTTCCCAGCGCTGCAAAAGGATGCTGCTCTGTGCAAAGGAACAGAGAGCATAGCTGCCTAAAATCTCCAAGTGAGTCCACATTTGTACTGTTCTAGATATTCTTGTGCTGAATCATAATTCCAAATGCATGGATTCAGAAACAAGTTCAACAAGTGAGGTACAGAGTGCAAGGAGGTTGTGTGTCTGGCAGTTCTTTGCAGAGAGACTCATTTGGTCAGATCAGGATGGGTTACCTAGTGGCTGGTCAGATCTGCAAGGCAAAATACATTTTTCTTATTCCTAGGAACATCTGAACACTTTTTTTAATTCTTATTTTTTAAGTAAATTCTTGAAATAAATTCTCATTAAGCAAAATTTCTCAGCTGTTATATCTGAGAGTTGACAGTTTGCAAAGGTATAAATAACTAGAAAGAACAAAGATACAGACTGGGTCCTAATTTTCACAAGACAGTAAGGATAGAAGAAATCCAGATATAAGGCTTCACTGAGTTCACTGGTATAACAGGATGACATAATATTTGTCATCTGGGAAGCACCCATGAAAGATTTCAGATTTCAATTCCCCCAGTACTCTGCAATTCAGAAAGGATTCAGAGTAAAACAGGGTAATTGATGGCAACTATGCAAGCATTATTTTGCTTTATTCAGCAACAGTTGATAATTTGATGAAGATGAAATAAGAGTGCACCATACTCTTCCATTTCATACATACAGAATTCTTTCAAGTTTCATCTGCCTTGGCTGAACTGGAACTGCAGCTCTCTGCTGGTGGTATTAATTTCCATCCTTTGTGGAAGGTTCAGGAATATATATGCTTGTGAAAAATATGAAAGTAAATATCTGAAGACTGGGAAATGAGCTTCTGTGCCAGATGGATACAACTTAGTGACACTCTGATGGAGCAGGTTCCCTGTGGAAGAGAAGTTTATAATTGAAATGGTACTTGGAATTACCTTAGCCTGTTCTAGCTATATCACTTGGAGTATGATGGATTTGTCACAAGGAATTTCTTATTTTTAGTTAATAATTAATGTATTAGTCCCTTGGCATGGCTGGCTATCTCCAGCAAAGTGCTACTTACAGGGCCATCTTAAGTCCTGATACCATTGTTTTTATTTATTTGTTTGGTTAATTTTCTCAGAAAATGGGTATCAAGAAAAGTCAGCCAGACTGCTTTCCTTTTTAATCAGCATGCATATCATTCAGAAGGGGCAGTCAAAGCTAGAAATAAAAGAGGATGTTGTATAATACATAGTTTTGATGATCAATCCTTTCCTCTCATAAGTATCCACTCTGAACATCCCAGCTGTATTCCCTTTGCATTGATTTGTTCCTCTTTGTATTGATTTTCGAATAGCAGTGTAATTCCTGCATTTGTCTGCAGAAACTACCAATAAAAAGGCAGAAGTTTTAATGTGTAAACATGACTTTTCACACAACAGACCCATTAAAAGCTACATTTGTTTAGACAGTTAACAGAGAAACACCATATGATGGACTGGACAGATTTAGATGTGTAAAGATGGAGACAGTCAAATGGGGAAAACATAGTACTGGTGCTAATTAGGCACCAATTAAAGTACATAGTTAGTAATGTCTAAATCCAGGAAATGCAAAATATGTTAGAACCACACAGATATCTCCAAAATAGTTGGTGCCTGCATGCAACCCCATGAAGTGCTACAGCAATGCAACACCAGAGAGCAGCAGTGACAGGTTAGCACGGGGCTCTCTGCAGGACTAGCCAGAGTCCTGATTTACCTCAGCAGATTTGTGAGATATTTTACCACTTCCTGGAGAGCCCCACATTCTGTGGCATAGCAAAAAGCTTCAGGGAGAAGTCAGCTAATACACTGAGAGGGGTGTTGGTGTTGGAGCTGGGAACACTGTGGGAAGATGAAGCAGCTACCTAGACTAGTCTGTATGGAACCTCAATCCAGATGTCTAAAACTACTCCTAAATTAATTAACTGCTCCTAAAATTAATATTCTAACTCCTGATATTAGACTAATAAGAGTAATGCCACCACTGTGGTCTTATAAAATAAGGCAGACTTGAAAACAAGGTCTCTCTTTGTCACAGTGTGAGGTGACTCTCCAACTTGTTTGGTTTTAGGGTTTTGAGGTTAGGGGCAGGGAGTGTAAGGAGAAGGAAAGTGAAAAGCCACAGGAAGTTAAAAAAAGAAGTGGGAAGCAAGTTCATATGAGGGACTGGAAAAGAGTGGTCCACCAAAGGTAAAGACAAAGATCTTACACCCAGTGTAGTGTGCAAGATGGAGGTATAATTTGTACTTACAGAGGAGAAGAAGGAAATTTTTCCTAGTGGGGTGAGAAAAGAGCAGCTCATATGCCTTTAGTGCTTAGCAATCTCAGACTCTGGGTACAATTTTTAAAGGCAGCTGTTTGAACAGAGGGTAAATCCCTCAGTAAATTTGGCCCTGGTTTTTTTTTCAGCTTATCTCAGAACTTATATATGAAAAAAGCCACAAGCTGAAAGTTATTTTACTGAATTATTCATAGACAGATTGGATATAATCAAAGTATTTCAGAAAAACTGTTTGTTCACATATCAAGAAGTCATCTAATGTCAAGCTCTGTAGCATGGATCCCTCGCTTGGGAAAGTGGTATTAACCAAAAATAGAGTTATGCGTTGGTTGCTTTTGTATAATCTGCCACAGGGATGTCATTACATATATCACATCAAATTTTGGAAAAAACTGTGTGCAAAAAAGGGCTTACACAGAAGATGGAGTTTATTGTAAATCCTGTGAATCAGGCTAATCCATCTTCTAACCTATGAGAGAGGCGGCCATTCAGTGCACGTGTTGTGTTAAGCTGCCTGAGCTCCTCCTTTGGCTGTCTTGCTGTTCCCAGCCCCAAACCAGAAGCACATCATATTTCAGTGGGTACAAGCTTCCCTCCTGAGCCACAGCACAGGCTTCTCCCTCGGAACTGTTTGCATTTGCTGCACAGGCAGCTTGCTCTTCCAGGCACTCAGTTCTGTCAGCAAGGTTTTGACTGCAGAGAGGTGAGGCGTGGCTGAGAACTGAAATGGAGAGTCAAATTTTAAAAACAGCAAGCCAACAGATTAACATACCAATTGCCTGTCAGTATCTGATAATTCCCCCCTTCACATGAGGGTAAACGGTGGAGCACCGAAGATGAAAACACTCTCCCTTGTATAAGTATGCACACATATATAAGAGGTACCCTAGAGCTGCAAAATTCTGATTTAGACTGGTTCAGGCAGCTTATTGCAACAGCTCAGAGGTTTTTTTTTCTAACTTAGTTTTTTGACTCATTTCCCAGATGGTTACATATAATATCTTGGGTTCCCATCCCTTCCTTGACACACAGACATATAAACCTGAAAGTTTTGAAGTTGTATGTAAAGTTCTGTTTTGATTCTGTACAGTCAGATTAGGAGTTTTATTCAGAATCAGCTTGCAGAATAACTGTGGTAAATATCGAATTTATTAATTTTTAATTCAGTAAAGGTAACTCTCAAGTAATTAATTCTTGCTACTCTTGTAGTTTCACGTTGTTAAAATGTGAAATATGCAAAGCAGAAAGAAGATCTGCATATCATAAAGTATTTCCACGTTTAAATTAGATTCTTTGGCAACAGTACTTCTGGAATGTGGTATGCATTTCTTCTGAAACCATACAAAGTACATCTGCAAGATAATGCTTATGAAAATGCCTGTTGAAAAGCTATACTACATAAATCAAATATTTAGGACCTCTAAAAGTAGAGCAATAAAATCTATAAAATTAATATAAAAAGATACAATGCAATTAACATAGTCATGAATGTTTACACAAAAATAGCAGCCAAGCATTTGCAAGAGGAGAAAGAATGTAATTAATTTATAATGAATAAAGGCAAATAAATCAAAGTCTCCTTGCTCAATTTATTGAGTCCTATTCAACACTGGGACTTCCTCTGAACCAATTTGATTTTTGTTCAGTCTTTGTCCAGAGCCACATGACTGGAGCAAAACTATGAATTGCTTTAAGCACTCCCAGATGCTGGAGTTGTCAGTCTTAGATCATACCACTTCCAATTCTTGTGGAAAAAGAAAGCATGTATTCTCATTATACTGGGCCTTCAGCTGAGTAATCTCCTGATTTAGAGACTTGAGTTTAAAAAAACAGTAACGATTATGATCAACTGGTCTGATTTCTGTTGTTTGATGAAATAATAAAAAAAATTCCTCTGTTGTTGCTGCTGGTATTTTGTTGGCACTATGTTTTACTTTGCTGTCTCTTTCTGCAGCAACCTTAGCAGTTTCAGTGAGACTGCACGTCTGCTGCTGATTGAGCTAAGCCAGACTTCAACATCACACCTTGTAAAGGCGGCTCCTATTGCCCTAATGGGAGGCTCTTTCAAAAGATGTCACCTTTTTTCCCCCATTCTTTTTATCTCCAATTAACACAAGCAGGCTCAACCATATGTTGTTTGCATTTTTAAGAACAGTAAGTACACTGTGTCTTTTGAAGATCTGCTTAAATGCTGCTTTTTTATATTCACAGCATAAATCAAAAAGCCTATGTTTGTAACTTTATGAAAAATGTTAATTTACTGTAAAAGAAAGATAATTTTGCCTTCTCCTCAGCCTTGCTTTTTAATTTCATGATATTTATCCATGGAAAGCAGGCTGTTTCAAAGACTGTGTGACAGTCCCTGCTTACACCCTCAGATGAGTTACAGACCTCTTACATTTGTAGTCTTGTGTTGGCTGAAGGATGGGAGATGACAGATGTGCATCTGGGCAGGAAATCTCACCCTGAATTGCATAATGGAAACCCCCAAATACATATGGAGATTATGCAGTATGTAAATCCCTCTTTCCTTCAGGACAGATAACCAGAAAAGGGTGGCAGGACAAGGCTATTGCTCCAAAATCTGCACATTGCACCAGCTGCATCTCCACTTTTCTGGATTTCAGCCTGTGTTCTTTGTGCCAAGCACAACGTGATGAAGAATTATTCTTGCTGCAATCATCTGTGTCTGATCCCAGGTCAGGAAAAAACTACAACACTGAGCTGCATGTGTATGAAATGCAATGGAAGAATTTATGGTACAGGATCAAAAGTGTGATTCTCCCATTGAATTCAAAGATTTGATTGGCTTGTTTGTCTCTGTAAGAGTAAAATCTTTCCTCAAAATTATGTTTTAATAGTTACTTTAATTGTTTTTGGCTTGAGTGTTCTATCATAGGCATACATTTGCAGATCTTATAGTAGTTAGATGATAAACTGCACCTTTTATCTTCATTCAAGCTCCCCTTCCAAATGACAGCCTTGTACCTCTAACTGTTCTCAAGACAGAAAGCTAAAATTTTCCCACTGCATAACTGCATGTACTGCTCACACAAATAACCAAAATGTCTGTCTTCTCTAACACATAAATGTGGTATGTTTGTTCAAGCCAGGGGAAGTAGGTGCAAAGGTGAACACTGATGTCTTGAGAATTCTTCTCCTTGCAATCAGAAACATAAATATTAGGTGGAAATAAATCACGATTAGACCAAGCTCTCAGACAAAACGAAAGAAGAATGTTTGTTGTAGGGATGAGATGCAGTTTTAGAAAAATAGGGCAGTCAAAAGTTGGGTTTGTTTCGTTTTTTAAATTCCTGATGCTTTAAGTCTAAGATTCAGAACTGTAGAAATGGCTTCATTTTCAGCCTTTGGACATACCCCAGACATGATCCCTCACAAGGACAAGTGACTGTGTATTGTATACGTATACAATGGACTAGCTGTTAGACTAATGGGGGGCTGCAGGAGGTTTCTGTGGCCCCTTCATTAAACTAATGACAAACATTCATCTCTTATTACAAAGGATACTTTCTCTTCCATTTCCCTTTTGCAACTCACTGTACTTTCTATTTTTTTGCAAAGGCTTTTCAGATGTGTCCTCTGAATTCTTAAGGGAGTATATGATGAAGACTCTTATTACCTATTAGTTGCTAATCAAATTTTCTAATAGTAATAAGCAGCTGAAGTTCATGTAACTGCACTTCATCCTATACTATAGCTGAGACGTTTTCACTTCTCTAAGCTTGTGGACATGGAAGTCTAAACCCATTTACATATGATTGGCTGTTGGGGCAGAGTCACAGTTCACCTGAAGACAGTCACACATATTTACTGTATCTTAACTGCATGGATGTTCCTTCCATTGGGATGCTCCTACTTCTCACCCCTTGGCTCTATTTTAAAGGTCTCTTCCATTAAACAGATGGAATGTAAATAAGAAACCAAAGCTAGAAGAGGGTGATGATAGTAATTTTACAGAAGTTTCCCAGCTGGGAAAATTCTGAGAAGCCAAAAAATGAATATAGTTTCAGAAGACTTGGGATAACATTGCTTAATGGTGGGAGTTATTAAATGGGGAATGGTGAAGGCACATGAGTACCCCACGTGCTGTTTTTCTGCACAGCTCAAGAAGTTTGTATATTAAAGCAGGGCTGGAAGATTCCAAAGAAGTTTGGCAGGGTGACTGTGAAACATTTTAGAACATTTACATCATTGTCTTATGTTTTTCAAGGGAAATTACTCATAGTGTGATTTCTACAGTAAGTAGAAATCTAATCCCTCCTGCAGCACTGCACGCTAACTTAGAGAGAGGAAAGATCAGCTGATGATAGCAAGGTGAGGATTCTCAGAGTTTCTCCAGTGTCTCCAAAGTTCAACTCTAACTCTCCTTTACTGAGTGAATATGCAAACGTGTTAATGCTGTGGGGATGTCTGTGGTGAGAAGTTCAGATGAGACACTGAATTCACTGTCCACAGCTCAGTTCCTTGCTTCAGAGAGGCTGACAGATGTTGCACTCTGAGCATGCTTTGTAGCAGTCTCCATGCTGAAAGGAGTAATGCCATACCTGCTTCGGCAGTGCATCCAGATAGAAGGAATTTTTAAAGAAGTTGCTTCAGGGGCTGCAGTGCTTCAAAGAAAAGCTTTTGAGAAAATATCAGAAGTCTTGAAGTGTGCAGAACACAGCCATAATAACAACAAAGGGGATGAGCTGTATTCTTGCAAGCAAATGTGATGCTAGTTGAATGAAAGCAAAAGGAAGGAGATGCTAAATGGAAGAAGAATGCAAAAAAAAAGTTACAATAGGAAAATTTCCAAATTCAGAACCCCCAAAACTTTCCATTGCCACTATTTTCCAACAGTCTTCATTTTGGTAATTATGAAATACACAAAATGTCTCTTTATCTTTTAAAGAAGACACTGACTATCAAATAAACCTAAACTACCACTGCAAAGTTCATTTTTGAGCTGTCACCACTGGGTGATGCAACACATTCCTTGCACACTTGAAAGTAGTAAAACAAGACTTACCAGGACGAAAGGACTAGATCTGATATTAAAAGCAAGAGGTACATTAAGAGGTAAAGTAAAGCCTACAGGAATTCTGCAGTGGTTTGTTATGCCATAGAAAGTGTGAAGAAACTGCTGTCATTGAAACTGTCGAGTCCTGTTGGGATTTGGTTGGCTGGCAGTTGAAGAATGCAAATAACTGAAGACTATTTTAAGAAATTGCAAAAGCATCATGTTCAGAACATGTGCAGTTTTTGCAAAAGCCAGAAAATCTGACAGAGTCCCCAAACACAGGCTCTCTGGTGGCAGAGTGGCAAACGTGCTGCAAAGGTAGCTGCAGAGTATGTACTGATTAAAAAAAGGGCCCCATGTGGAGACCACCTTCCTGTAACTTAGTGCTTATTTCTTAAATTTTCAGTTACAATCACTCTTTAA
Source organism: Cisticola juncidis (assembly GCA_013400215.1). NCBI lineage: Eukaryota > Metazoa > Chordata > Aves > Passeriformes > Cisticolidae > Cisticola > Cisticola juncidis. The sequence continues at coordinate 1,776,832 of VXBR01010760.1, forward strand.
AATAATTTGAAATTTGTAACTGTTATTATGTGGACTTTCCAAGCATGTAATTATTACATTCTGTTATTAGAGTGGTAGAATCTGAAGCAGTCCCTCATGCTGACATTTTAATCACTAGTACTTACTGTTGCGAAACTTCTCACAGGCAGAACTGATTTGTAAAATCAAATCTTACATCCTTTATGGGGTTTGACATCTTACATAATTAACTAATCTACTATACATTATAGTTCATGGATTTTGCCATGAAAAAAACAGAAGTTAAACCAAAATTTGCATCTATTATCTTATTCAAATGGATCATTCTGCCCACCATAAATATTCTCTTTTTTGTCATTTCTATGAAAGAAGTTTTATTACTGAGATAAATGTGACATGGTCTTCTGTTTAGTTATTAATATATTTTTCTTTTTAGAATTGCAGTTTTTGTTTCTGAATGTGATTGAAGTAGTTAACTCCCAAAGCCTATCTGACAAAAGGCTGCTTTATATCTTGTCATTTCAGCCTTTTCATAAAAATCAATATTGTCTTTCTGTATGAATTACCACTAGCTTACTGAATAACTTACCTTGCTGTCATGTTAAATGTTAATGTTAAACCATTGCTTGGTTTTTAGTTTTTCCTACAGGTTTTTCTTGCTTCTTGCCATTATTATTAATAGGAGCAAAAGAGAAACTATTGTTTTATGTCATCTGTGTATCACAATTAAGTAGCTTAATGACTGGATGAATTTTTCTAACTCAAGTTGCAGGGTTAGTGTTTTGGATGCAAAGCAGATTTACACACTATGGAAATATAAGTATTATATTTTTAACTCCCTTTCACAACAAAAAAGTAGCTTGTTTATCATCTTTTAGTACATCAATTCTCTCTTTAAGATAATTCATATTTAGTTGAATATAATCTAGCTGATTGAAGACGTAACAGTTCAAAAGGACTACAATTCTTTGGTGTTTAAATATTACACTTATACCTATCATGGAAGTGGTTTTCAAACATAGGAAGAATGAATAAATTAATGGGTGATAAGCAAAGCTCATCTTGTACATTAGTGATGCAGATCAAACTGCAATACTCAGCTTTGACACAGGGCCTTTCCTGTGGGGCTTGGAGGTGATTTAGAAACGCTAAACATTCCTTTAAGAGTTTAGAGAGCCTAGATTCCTGTTACAGGAGAGGCAGGCTGTTGTCAAGTTTTTATATGCCCATTTCCTTAATCCCATGCTGGGTGCAGAACTTCTCAGTGACCAGCCAGATGCTGTGCACACTGCTGACTCTGCCTGGAGCCAGACACTCTCCAGCTTTCAGAACAGGCTTTGGTTCCTTCCTCTCCCTCCTCTGTCTTCCCCAGCTTTCTGTGGACACTGTCTTGTTTCCTGCCTCCACTCCTTATTTCTGGCCAGTGTGAGCTATGATCACAATTGGGTTTGTGGTCTTGCAGATTCACTTCAGTCTCCTGTCCAAGCTAATGTTGCAGCCCATCTGCCTTGCACTTCATAGATTTTCAGCTGTTAATAAATACAGTACAAATATAAATATAGTCAAAAAATTACTCAATCATCCTCTACGTGTTCTTTTCCTATTTTCTTCTTCATGCATTTAGCCACCCTGCCAGTCTCTCAGACCTAATATCTGGTGTTACCTCTGAGTTGTGCCTCTTTCACATTCTACAGCGTCAGCTGTTCCTAAACATTCTCAGGCCTGTAAGCTGCTCTGCCTAGCCTTGTTCATTCAGCTTAAACAACTCCTGGCACTAATTTTCTATCTCAGTTTGGGTAATTTTCATTTCCCTGTCTTTCTCCGATCACAGCTTAAGCTGAGCTTGGGAGGATGAATTAACTGTGGACCTAAATTTATTTTTGTCCCTTTGAAAATAGTAAAGCAAAGGATCTTTGCAAAGAAGACCAGAAATTTATTCTGTTGAAACAAAATACCGATTTTTGAACTTTTACATTTAGTCGTAGGGCAAGCAGGACTCTGCCCTAAGTGGATTTGTGTGGGCTGGGGCTCCATATGAGCACTCAGAGTCCCATCAGCATTCAGCAGTCCTAATGAAATGCTCAGGTGGAGTGGAGTTTCCTCACCTCATAGCCTGATGACTGCCTTTAACCCTGGTCAGAGCTCTTGTACATAATACTGTTGATCTTTCCTGGTCTCACCTTACAGGCATAGCATTTGGGAGATATATGTCTTGCAGTGGCCAAGATCCGAGTTGGTAAGTGTCCTTCTGCCCCGGTTGTGGAGTTTCTGATCCTAATGAGTCTTCAAATTTAAAACCCCAGAGAGCACAACAGTATGAGAAAGTGACTGAATCTATGTTAATTATTTGAACAGCAAAAGATATAAGGGAAAGCCAGAATGATAAGACAAGTAGAAAGGGTGTCTGTCAGTGCACGCAGTAGGGAACGGACATTTCAAGGGACAGGAGCAAGGTGTTGATGTGATGTAGATTAAGATAGAGAGGACTTTGAAAAGCTTTGATCTTAACCTGAGGTGATCTGAAATGAGAAGGAATCACAGAATCAAAGACAACAATCAAGGACAGTGAAATTGGGAAGGGGACAGTATGGCAAAGGCAATGATGTGCTGAATGGTGAACTGCAAGTTAGCAGTGGTTAAGAGAAGATCTTCCTAACGTGCATGAGTCAGCTGGGCCAGACAGCCTGCAGTAGGCCAGGAGCATAGCAGGACCAGAAAAAAGTGCTGACTAGAGGCATATAAGTAGATTGGAAGAAAATAAAGCTCCTTCTCTCTGTACCTAGCATTTTCACAGCATTTCCTGCACTTAGGAGGTATTCAGGTTTTGCCAGGGAGCACTGTGCTTCCCAGCACCAAAACTGTGAACCAGCGAAGCCCAAGAGCATTGCAGTTGTGATCCAGCAAGGCTCCCAGCTCAGTATGTCCAGGTATTGAGAGCTAAATGAATTCCAAAAGACATGTGTATACATTTCGCTGAACAGATAACCATCTCATTACCTAAAAAACCTGTCTCCTATAGACTTTAACATGAAAGGCCAAGGGCCTTTAATTACAGAGCTAGGACAAGTTTTCACTGCTTTGAATAAACTTGGATGTGTACGAACTGACTCCAGGAACAAGTCCAGCCAATTATGGAATCTGGAGGGCATATTAGAAAAAGGCTCTGCTATGGTTGTGGTTTCTGCCATTACCTTCAGTGACAAAAATCCCTATATTCAATGGGTACAGCTGTATATCACTAACTCTTGTCTTCTGCAGCCAAGACCATATACATAAAAAACACTTTCCAAAAGAAGGATGTGTTTTTGACCCTGTAAAACACCTCTCCTTCCAAGTTATTGTGATGAGGGTGGAGCACTCAAGCAATTTTTTTTCTCTCCTTAAATGTAAAGCAATTTTCTATTACTCTATAGAGGATGGAGAGGCATAGGAATTACACATCCAGACACCAACTATCAGAAGCCTGAGAATCCCTAGCTTATTCACCAGACACACAATTCCAGTCCTTTGCTATTCTGACTGGAGCTGTTTCATCTACATCTCACTTGATGCAGTTTGAGATCATTACTGTTTATCCTATTCACAGAGGTGACAGCAAAGGGGTTTAATCTTTTTTTGTTGTTGTTTAGTTTTGTTTTTCTGGTGGCCTGTAACATTTCTGTGGACTGTTATCACTGTATTTCTAAGTCAGCTTTTCTCTATTCTAAACAAACCAAATTCCTGTGACTTTTGTCACTGGTCACGTATTTCCTCCAGCTCTGCTCGCTGCTGTTGCTGCCTGTGACTCTTCAGTTGTTTAAGATCCTTTTTATATGAAACCTGTTTATATGGTTTAGCTATCTCTTACCAAGGCAGGCAGCTCTACCTTTCACCATTCAAGTCTGCCCTCTGGAATTCAAATTTCTCATTTTCACAGAAAATGGGTTTGGAAAAGTGATGAAGTAAGAGTCCTCATTAAGAGAATCATCTTTAAAAGCTGATAACCAATCAATAATTTCCCAACTAGTATTTTCCTTGAAATGTAACAAAAGAAGTCTAAATTGTTTTCTCTTGCAGATACATGCATATTAATCATAGTTCTCACTTCCTAGGGAATCTTCCTCCTTATTTCCTACCACAAATCATAAACTATGCAAAATTTTAACTTAAGCTGTTTACTATGCTGTTCTTTTCTAAGATTGTTAGCTAGTTAGTTAGAAAATGGGAGGGGATATTACTTTCTGCAAAATTTGAGTGATTTTGGAGCCTAATTTTCTATGAAGTGTTATTGGATTAGGTCTTTTAAATCTGCTTTTGAAGATATGGTTCAAGCCTAAATGATAATATGAAAACTGAAATAAAATGTTTCTTGTTAATGTGTATTTAAATTCTTTTTATTGTATGCTTACCATAATTTAAATACATGTTTACCTCTTAATACTTCTTTGTATGCCTTGCTCCAGTCTTAATTTTTATTTCTGTTCATTGATTATTTTAGAGACATCTATTCAACACATCTATTTTATGCTTCTTGACCAGTAAAACTATAGTAAAGGTACATAATTCTAAAAATTGCAAGTCACGTCTGTTATTTTTTTCCCAACCAATTAGCACCCTATGGCTCAAAGAAGCAGCAACTAATGTAAGCTGGGGAAAAAAATCCTCCTGCAGTCTGTTTTGCCTCATTACAGTCATCTCTGCAGCAACAGAAATACTGAGATTTTTCCCCAAAAACTACCTGTTGCCTCCTGAGACCTGAGTGCAGCAGACCCTGAGCAGGTGCAGGGCAGAACCCTGAAGGAATCTGGGCACCAGGAGGACCAGGATAGGATGCATCTTGCATTTCTTCCTGCCACAGTTATTAAGCAGTGCAGACATAAACAGTGAGGCTTGCCCAGAAGCAGCTCAGAAGAGTTATTTAATTGTAAATACAATTCCACACACATAATCCTTTCAGTATTCTTGGGAGAAGTGAGTCAGTATGCAAAGTTCGTGGGTCTAGCATCGATTGTAATAAATCCTCAATTTCTTGCCACAAAAGTGGACGGACAATATCTTCCTCAGAGTTCTCAAGTGCCAGACAGACACGGAAAGAGGTTTTGTGATTCCTATCAGACTGTTCAGCACACAAAGAAAACTGAACATGGGGGCTCATCTCCCTCTCACCCACTACAACATTCCCACACTGATCCTCTTTACAGGTACTCCACTTTGTATAAAGGCTCAAAGATCCCTGGGCCCAGGGGCAGGGACCAGCAGGCTCTGAATGGGGGAGCCTTGCAGAAGAGTGGTAAATCCAAGTTTAAATTGTTTGAGGCAAGAGGAAGGCTCAAAACTCATCTCCTACACCTTGCACAGGGGGGAAATGCCCGCCTATAAACCAAGTACTGTAATGTTAAGACCACTATATACTTCTGTAATTTTAACAAGTGACAAATTGTTTGACAGCATCTTTAAGGACAGGCAAACAGATTTTAATCTGGCAAAGCTTCTGCCAAGTGACTAATTTATATCTATGCCTTATTATAGGCAAAGGTACAGAATTGTGGATCACATCAAGAGTAGAAAGATGCAAAATACATTTATTATTGCAAGGAAATAAAGTGCTCATCTGAGTTAATAGTCCCAAAATGACACACTCGCTCTTGCCCTGTATTGTAAAACATTCTGTTCACCCAGAAACACAGGCCTTTGCTTACAAAACACCAGCAGCTGTAATTAACACCTGAGAAGCCCAAGCACGTGCATGCCTGTAAGGCTTGTGCAAACACATCCTACTACTTATTTCTGTTACGATGCAAACAAAAGCCATATGCCTTGTGATAAAAGAGTGTAAGAAACAGCAATAAATATTTCACAGAGATGGAAATAAACAGGCAGGAGTTGAGAGATGATAGCTGGAGCTAGCTTACTGCATGAACAAATGCCAACCTGAACTTAAGTATGATAGGGAGAAAAGAAGGTGGGAGGAAGAAGGGCCTGTTCAGTTGAATTCTTAAATTTCTTGTGGTGCATTCACAGATTATTTTATGTCATTACTAAATTTGGTGTCAAGCCAGTGCTCTGAATTCTCACATCCCATTTAAAATAAAATTATATTCCTCAGGGTCATGGCTGTGAAGTAGTCATTGAAGACATGAATCAAACAGGACTGATGTAGTCTTATGTTCAAGAGACCAAAGACAATCAAAAGAATAATTTTCAATTGATATGACCTATTCATTCCTTTACAGTACTGACTCTGAAGTCTGAAGATGACAGAATGTCAACACTGTTAACTGTTCAACTGCTGATCATTTCAGTCAAGTTATTTAATAAAGAAAATATACTTAAAGACAAATATATATATATGTTCCACTTAGAGCACTGAATCAGCCTCATTGTACAATCAAACTGATTTTACTTGGTATTTCTGAATAGAAAAAAATTACCACAATTATGTTCGTAAGTTATTCTTTTCTGTAGATTTGTGATGAGCTCAACAATTTTTCAAGGCCATCTGGAAAAATATCCTAGATTTGGGAGATGGAAATTGGTTCACTTATCCCAAAATGGAAGGTGATTCCTTTCTGAAGGTTTATTATTATTTAGTCGGTGCTCTCACGTGAATCAGATGGTCCGTGGATTTTAATAATCTGTCAAAATAGCTCCTAACCCACTGGGGTCTCCTTCAGCTGGACTGGGCATCTGCTTCCCAAATTATTGTGGCACAAACAGAAGACAGGAAGTGAACTTTTCCCCATGAAAAGAGCAGCAAGACCGCACCAAACCAAACCCTGCACCCAGAGTACTTCAGTCCTCACATCAATAGTCTGGGCAGATGAGTGCAAGCATAACATCTTGCTGCCCTTGACTCAGAATTACAAGTGTGGAACACTAGGTAGATGTTTAGAGTTTATATGCAAAAAACATTGGTAGAAGAGAGGGCCAGCTGGGAGATTTAGGAGACAGTGAGAAGGGAAAGGTTTCCACCTGGAATTTAAACCAGCACCCAGAGCTGGAGCTGACAAAACCAATACCTAAAGACCTGATAAGGGAGTCATTAAGAGCTCTAGTTAGACCTTTACCTTACAAGGCAGGAGAGCTTTAAACATCTGGAACTTTTGAGGCCAGCAATCCCTCCTCGGCTGCCAGAGGCTCCTAACACTTCATCCCATAGCAGTGACAAAACCACATATGGTTTTCTCCAGAGAGCCTGAAGGAGTTGGAGCCAGCTTTTGAACTAGCTCTATTTTCCTCTTCAAATCAGAGATTTCAGTACCAACATTTATATCTGTATTACTGTTTTTGAAATTTCCAAGACATTCTGTCCTCCTGGAAATGTAACAGTTGAGGAAAAAAAAAAAAAAAAAAGCCGAGTGGAAATCACTACTTTAGTAATCTCTCCTGAATGGATGGATGTGGAGGTCAGCAGTTTAGTTTTACTGTTTCACTCTGAAAATAGCACCTTTCAGCACTGAGACAGTGGGAGATGACATTCACTGAGTGACTGAGGAAAATGTGGTGCTTCCATGTTTTTCTGATGCCTCCTACCCAGTTCTGCAGTTCCTTGGCTGATAAGGGTTGACATTACCACTTTTAAAAAGGCTGGCAATCTCCACCTGCTGAAGACAGTTTTTCACTGTGAGATTTTGACCATCTGGATGTAGCATTTATTTACTCTCTTCCTTTTTATTTTTTTTTTTTTAAATACTCTTTTCATGAATCCCCAAGAAACTGGGTTTTACTCTGCTGCTTGATTCAAGCTGACAAAATCATCTGTTGTTTTCTTCCAACTGGTTAAGCTCTTTCCTTCAAAATCTTTTGGCTTTGGGACAGATCATTCATCTCAGATTTTACTGTGTCTCTCCTCAATCATCTTTAACCTGCCTTTGAAATAAGTTTCCAATACTTTCTCTGCAGGCTGCCTCCTTCCTATATGGAAGGTTTGATAAAAATGAGTGGAAAAGTGTTTTTCAATACCTAAATTGTCAGGTACTTTCTCAAGAGAATGCACAACCCTACATTTTACAATGCCAAAAGTAACTGTAAATGAGTTCAGCACTAGCACTTGAGCCTTAAACCCTCAATTCTATTACTAAAAACACCATGAGGAACATTATTTCTCTTGGCAATGGATGTTTTAGTGTGCACTGTGAGCTTCAATGATGAAGAAAATGTTAAGACATACCAAGAAGCAGTGAGGCATACATGGGAGGTAGAGCTTAGACAAGATGATTAGGTCATTCATTGAAAGTTATCCAAACTTAAATGCCAACCTACATGCAGGAATATATATGTGGACAGTATGCATATAGTAGATATGTATTCTATATTGCACTATGCTATCCCCTTTCCAATGAAAAAAACTGCTAGTTACAAAAACTCAGAGTCCTATATCCCCTTTTTATTTGTATGTTATTGGTTGTTGACTGGGTTTTTTAATTTTTTTTTTTTTTAGGGTCTGTTCCAGGTTTTAAATGAGGGTAGGAGAAACACTCAGCCACAATAAAAGGTTATTTTGAGACAGAGGTCTAAACATAAACAAGGCCAAGAGACATAAGTCAGAGGAACTGTTTGTCATTGCCCCCTTTAGATTTTTCTGCATTATTTTCCCTAAAGTTAGCCTGCTGCTAAATATCCTGAACCCTTATCTGCTTTCCCACAGAGAGAAAAATTAATCCAACAAACAAACTTTGAGTTGGTTTTGCTGAATGCCTCCTGAACCTGGCTTTGAATCTGGCATTACTCCTGTGCCAGGTATAAAACTCTGCAACCTCCATGGTGTTCAGCATGATTGCATACAAATGAAACATACTTTGTAGATTTTTCCAGAGCACATTAATAAATAATATATCTGAGTAGGTTCATGCAGGACCTTCTCCCAGGGGATCCTCATGTGTTTTTGGAGTCTGTCTCTGCACCTCTTCTTTCACACTCACATAAGGGGAAGAGAGGCGTGGCCATCAGCTAATGCTCTGTCCAGTGAGAACCCTTAGGGAATTCTTGCAGCATTTACAATGTAGAACAGGTACTCAAGAAAGGTAAAGATGGACACTTGCAAACATCTGTCTGAAAATATCATGGTTGGCATTTCAGTCTCTACATGTAGACTCTGGAGCTCAGGGACACTGCATGATACAGGTCACAGATGAAATCTCTTGTTCAGTTTGCTGTACTGTAATGTGTGGTATCTTACAATTGTCGTTAACTTGTGAATAAGGTTCCTCAAACTCTTATATCCAGCACACAACTAGAAACATTACAGGGGTCATAAGAACACCATTTAGTCTATATGTACGTTGATCTATATATTCAAAAATTCATAAATTCCCAGAGGGTTTGAGTCTGGCATCAAGAAGAAAAGTCATTATGATCATAACAGATGGTTCAGTACTTCTAGAGGTGCAGCAGTCAACACCTTTATGACTGAATTCCCGTGGTTTTGCATATTTACATTATAAGTGGGGTCATTCCCTTCAACTGCCCCACTAACACAGCACTGCTCAGCTTTGGGGAGGCTCTGGGCAGGAGTCCTGGGCTAAAAAGTTACAAACACAGCAGAGACTTGGGAGCATGACACAGGGACAACCCAGAAGCTCAGATCAGAGCTCTCATACCCAGTGCTCTGTCACTGGACACCTTTGCTGTGCTTTGCTGAGCTGTCCAGCTCTGCAGAGGCTCCTGGTGTGGCGCAGAGCATGGTGTGACCCTCTGGAGCCTGTCTCAGGGCAGGAGGGCTCTCCAGGGATGTCACAGCTGTGAAGCACAGAGCACACCTCAGCTGTGGAGTCAGGCTAAGCACCAGTGTGCCCACTCGTATGGTCCTCACACTTCAGTGCCAGCCATATCCCAAATGAGACTCCTGCATTCCTGCCTCTGCAAAATGCTCCCACTATTATCTGTGTTTTTCATCACACCAGTCTTTCTTGGGGTAGGGTAGAGGTAGCTGTGTTCAGAAATCACAGACAATTGTCACATGGCATGATAGTGCAGAAACACCGCCTCTGAATTATTCTGTCAAGCCCTGGTAGAAGGGGAGGGCCATGAATTGCACTAGAACAGACCTAGTTATTCACATGGATACCCACCAGCTCCTAGACATTACCATAGTCTGTCCTCTCTAATGTTAGGCCTTTTTTTACTAATGTGTCAATTTAAAAAAAAAAATAAAAATCGGAGAACAGAGAAACCTCAACCCTAACCTCAAAACATTGCCAGGCATGAGTCCTGCAGTAAGATTCAACAAACTCCAAGCCAAGATATGCATGTTTCATATCTCAATACTAGAAGAATGTTGCATGCTTCTTATATTCCAATGAAAGCAGTTTTTCCCACAATACAGAAGATTAATAAAGTACTCTTCCATAGAAATAACTAAACAAAAGCTGCTGTTTGTTGACTTACTGTAGGTGTGTCTGAAATCTTAAGTGAGTAATACACAAAACTCACTATGTCTGTTCTGCATTTCATAAAAAGAGGTGCTTTAAATGTTCCTAAGTCCATGAAACCTGATGATAAGCAACAGATGCATGATCTTGCTGGTTGCAAGCAGAAGACTGTACTTTTGTGAGGTGGGAAAGAAACCTTTGCTATTTCTAGCTTTTCTGGACCAGACTGAATTCTTAAGATGTCTGTTAGAGCAAGGGGAGAAGAGAGCATCATTTTCACAGTTCTTTACTCAACATGCTTATTTAGAAGAGAGATTTTGAGGGGGAAAAGTATAAAGACACCTGTTTTCTTTCCATTTTAAAAGAACTGTCTTCTTAAAACATGGTAAGTATGTTCTCAACACTCAAGCTGTTGAGCATATCCCAAAGAAGGCTGGCAGGCAGGATGGGGGGTGTGGTGCTATGTGAGGGGGTGTCAGTGGAGCAGCTGAGGTGTTGTCTAGCCAGGTGGTTGGCAGCATAAGCAAGGATTGCCTGTTGGTGGAAAGAGCATCTGTGAGTGCTGGCAGAAATGGAAACTGGATGCAGCTCCATCCCTGAAAACCTGCACCCATCTCCAGAGAGCGTTCTGGCTCTCCCAGCCTGATCCTTTGGTATCCCAGACTAGGTCTTGACAAGCAGCATGTTCTGGTTTTAATCAGACCATGACAGATGTTTTTGTGAAATGGTAGATGTAGATGGCTTTGGAGGAGTGGATTTGCTTGAAAGCTTTGGAGATACAATCAGTGCTGCAGAAGGGAACAGAGTGAGTGTGCAGCGCTGATACCTCTGGGTGGGAGAAAGCTACAGCTGTCCCCCTTTTTTTCTCCTTCTTACATCCCAGCCTCTTGTTCCAGAAAATGTGCAGTTTAAGCATATCACTGTATAGGCAATGCAAACAACATGTTTACTATACTAGTCCCACAGCTGTCCACCAAAGTCAAGCTGTTGCAGGGCATGAAGAGTGGAATGAAGGTTAGTTTCTTTAGTCCCTCTGCTCTCACTGGATTTCTGCAGCTGCCAGCTACCTGGCAGATATTACCCTTCAACAGCATTACATATAGGAGAAGTAATTCCCACAGGTAATCCATCATCATCTGTTTACAAGTGCCATCACTTCTGTTCAGTGACTTAGAGAAAAGACACTCTGATAAATTTTCCTAAAATAAGGGATGGTAGAAATTACAGCCACCAATAGCTCAGGTCAGGCTGAAGTCAATGGTCTTGTGCTCCCTGGAGCTATGACAATAACAAAACAAAACCAACAAGGAGTGTAGTCTTCGTCCATTTTGTGACATTAATTTCCTCACTCTTTTGAAAAACCCTCCCTCTAATTTCCACATAGTGCTGGTGGGAACTCAGCCTCTTCTCCTTTGTGCCATTGGTGAGGTTAAATGGGAGGCTGGTCCCACGCACCTCACAGCCACATACTTCATCCTAATTAGAAGGCATAATCTTTTCCTTAGGGCCACTATCTTACTTAATCTATCTTGCCTTCTACTATAGCTTCCAAAATGATTTTTGTTGTTGTAAGCATAACCCTGTTTACTAAGATTTGAATGAATTAGAAACAATATACATATATATGTATTCTTAGGACCCATGATAAAGATTCAGGTGCCTCTTAACCTCAAAATAGAACTGAAATACTCCTTTCTGTTTCAGTATTGTGCCAAATGTGCACTTACAGCACTGGAGACCATCTTAAACTCTTACATGCTGAAGGTGTAGTGGTTGATAAATGATATCTTCCTTCCTAAAGATGTAGGGGATGGTTTAGTTCTTACAGCAGAAAAGACAACAATGCGTTTAGTAGTCACACAAGGATTCTTTACCATGGTTTTGACACTTAAAAACAATTTGTGGCCTATACTAGGCAGATACGGCTCCCTTCAATGAAAGGCTTCACCTATTTAAAGGTGTAATTGCACTGACATTGGTTTAACAAATTAAGTAGCTGCCAAATTTTTTCCTCTCTGAAGTGGATTGCTTGAAAAGATATGGGCAGTTATTCAGCAAAATAATTTCTTATCAGCCTGCTAATTGAGAGCACAAATCCAGAACATTCAGAATAGGACATTTATGAACATTTGTAATGCAAGGAATATGACCTTGTGTGGCAAAGTACTGATTAGTTAGTTATAGGCAGTCACACATACATAGATGAGAGAGAAAAATTGCCACATTCCTGAAGGGGCAAAGCAGATCTTGAAGGTAAAACCTTGTAGGAGAGAGCATAGACAAGAAAAAGAAATCATTCAAAGAATAGCAAAAGAGAAATAAAACACATTGAAAAGGAAAACAGGCTAAGAGACCTCCACCAAGGCTTGGGCAACCAGAAGGAGTTTAACTGCAATGAAAGCTTATAACTAAAGCTAAAGCTAAAAACCTGGTCACCCTCCCCAGAGCAGAGACCTCACTGCACACTACCTGCCCCAGGCTGAGCCATGGGCTAAAACATCAGCACAGAGCTTACCTTGGTAAAAGAAGTTCAGAGCACCCTGCCTGCTTCTGGCCGAGCCCTCAAAATCCCTGCAAACAAGAGCTAATTAGCAATTATCACATGAGACAGCCCCACCGTTTTGTTGTTGTTTTTAATTGAGCCCAGCCCAGCTACAGGTGCTGCTGTGCTTGTGGTCCCAGCTTGGCACCTGGAACCTGCTCCAGCCTTTGTCCTTGCTGCTCCGTGCTCCCCTCTGCACCCAGAACGGGCTTGGCATTCCCCGTGTATATTTTAATGCCTCCCCAGCCTCTCCAGCGGCTGGACCCAAGCATTTCCTGCAGATAGGCCTGGTGGTTGGTGGCTCCCTCGATAGCACATCCTCCTTTTGGCTGTGGCCACAGGCTCAGCTCCTTCCCTGGGAGCCACGGTGCCCTGAAGGGTCCTTGCCGTTCCTGGTGCACTACAGAGCTGTGAGGGGTCTGCCTTCTGAGATGACTTGGCTTTATAAGTTCATGAAACCACATTTAAAAAAAGGTAAACAGTGACACTTAAATCACCTTCCCATGGAGACATTTCTTCCCTCCAGCAGGACTTTGTGGTTTGTGTAACATAACTGCACTGTCTCTGCTGAGAGATGTGTTGGAGAGAAAGCCCGAGGTGTTGTGAGGGAGGTGGCCCAGCTCATTAAAGAGAGAACAGTGACCTTTTCCATTTACTACCTGATGAACATGTACCACCGCTCACCTCTGCACTTTGGTATTTGGCACAGCCTCACAGAACGTTTCAGCTGACCAGCAGATTGAACGCATTCAGCTCACGACTAAAAAAAGCTGTTTTATAAGACTGCCAGCCCTGCAGACCCTCTCAGGGCTGTGAAAGACAGGCTGTGTTCCTCCTGGCACTGACTTCCTCATCCATAATCCCGTCCCACTGAGATGCCTCACAGGCATAGTGAAGGTACAGCAGAAGCCTGTGAGAGATGATTTGTGAGCCAGGTGCTGTTTAAGCACCAGCAGCTAGAAAAAACATTCTTTTTTTATTTTTAAGTGAGCAGATTTGATGTTTGAGTGACATAGAACCAATAAATATGGATTTTTTTTTTTACAGAGCAACATTTCAGAGTGGAGCTGGAGTTGGAGCTCTTAACCTCAGAAGCTGGGACAGAGCCATACCATATATTTTTATGTGGCAGTACAGGAAGAAAGGTTATCATGTTTTAGTTAGCTAAAAGAAGTTAAGTCTGAAAAGTTACCTTTCTGCTAAAACCTAACCTCAGCTCCTTCCCCTCCCTTAAGACTATAAAGCAATTTCACACTATAAAAATGCGGATTTTGAAAACACAGCTGCTTGCCCGGACTCCCTGGTTAGGGTAAAAGCTGAGCAAAAATAAATCTGGAGGAATTAAAATGTAATCTTTCTTCCTATTAAAAATTTCACTGGATAGTCTGCCAGAGTACTAACTGACCTCCAGAACCAGGGTCTGCATGTGACAGTCTGTCCCTCTCACTCCCTGAGTGACTGCAGGCATCATTTTCAACTCCTTTGGTTCATGGGGATGCTGCTCTGGGAACTGCACATCTCTGACAGCAAATCCACAAATGTCTTTTATCTGAGCACAGATGTTTTCCTCCCCAGCTATTTACAGAATCCCAAGAAGTGTTAATCAGGAAGTTTCAAACAGTAAAGTATTTCCACCCAAGTGCAGCCTGAACCCAAGAGGTAACTATTCCTACTTCGGAAGCATCAGCCCATGTGCTTGTTGTTGAAGCAAGAACAATTATCCCACTAGCACATTTAGATTGTCATTGTCATCCTCAAAACTTGGTGGTGTGGGATCTTTTAAAAAATAATGAATTGTCAAAATGTACCAAGATGTTGTGAGAAAAAGATTATTTAAACACAGATCTGATTCTTGTAGTAACCTGTTTTGGGCTATCAGATTTATGGGTTTTCTGGTGGTTTTTCAAATTCCAAAGGGTATGGAGTTGTGGAGTTGCATAACATCACATATAATTTAATAATTTTTTATCTATTTTATCCTTATTTCTATATGACTTGTGTGTTGATATCACAGATAGATCATTTGATGTAAATTTCTTCTAGTTTTGTCTTAATTTTGAACTGGCCATGTGGCAGTAATCCAGTTGACGGGAGGAGTAACGGTAAATCTTCCCAAATTAAAGCATGTTGTGTTATGGCTCCTTATGTACAAATTCTTGTGTCAGCTCAGCTCTGACAAGTGCTCTCCTGGAAGTTGAGGAGCACAGGACTCCAGGACAAATGTGCTGTTCAGAAGCAGTGAGTGAGATATCAATGCTACGTAGCTAAGTTCGTCTGGCATCTGTCTTGACATTGGCAGTTTGAGCAATAATTTCCTCCCCAGATGCTGTGCAGAGTGAGAATTTGGCTTAAGAGGTTAAAAAAATAATGGTCTGGCAGTAAACAGCTTTTTAGAAGTATTATTTGGAGACTTATTTAAACTTGTGCAATGGTTTGTCTACAGTGTTAGGAATCACAGCAAGTAACAGATACACAATATGTATCTTTGAATGATCTATCTGAGAGAGGCTGCTACCTGCTGGACTTTCAAAACTTTCTCCCAGGACACAATTTTTTCCAGCTTCTTTCCTTACATCCTGCTTGAATCAGTGGATAACATGAGCTGAACACTCACAAACTTTGGGAAAACTTGAATCTGGCTTTAAATGTTAGGTTTTAGTTCTGTTCTGCAGATCTGTGAATTTATTTGCCTATAAAGAAATCTCACAGCTAATAAACAAAATAAAGAAATGTTTAATGATCCTCAGAACAATAAACATTAGCCAGCTCCATTTCCTTCTTTCTCAGCAAGTTCAATCACTGTTCTAAAACTGGTTTCTTTAAAGTCAGTCAGTAAGAGGCAAATTTTCCCCTCATGAAGAGGAACCATTACTCAGCCTGTGCATCCTGATACTTAGCCTAACACTTGGCCCTGGCTGCTCTGTGTTTCAGAGGCAACAGCGGGGGATGAAGCATTCTTCAGCTCCTCGAGGGGTCTGGACCACTGGAAAGGTCAAGCAAACAAAGTTAAAATAACCATGAGGCTTGCTGGCCAGCCAGCACTCTGGGTCCAAGATCAGCGGTGCTGCTGGTGGTGACTAATGCTGTTAAATCAGCTCTGGGTCCTGTACTGCGGGAACAGTCTTGCTGTGGTGCGTGCTGCTGCCAGATGGATTGCTCAAGCTTGGAAACCTCCCTCGTGCGCACATACTTAATCACAACAGGCGCTTTTCGTGGAAAAACGTGGCACTGGTGGAGGGGGTTTTAGATACTTCCCTGTAGGAAACAACGGTGGAGAGCAGACTCCAGTGTGCAGGAGTCTGTGGCTGGTGAGCGTGGGCCTTTGGGGCTGCAAAGAGCCTTTTACTTGCTGGGAATGGCAGCAAAGCAGGGCCTGGAGGAACGTGTACCAGGAGGACTTGCTGGAGAAGGGGCCAGCGAGCATTGTGGGCTGGCTGCCAGTGGACTGAGGATGCCCCATCAGGCTTTCCCCTCCAAGCTGTGGCGGCCCTCAGTCTCTCCCAGAGAGGGTTAGATGTCTGTCTGTGTCTGCTGTGGTTGTTTCTCAATTGTTTCTACCCTGCAAAATTAGTAATTGGAATAAGAGTGAGAAAGTAGATGTCTGGAATTTGTGGCATGGATAGTTCCTCTGTTTCCCACTTTTGAGGCGTTAGTGGAAAGCTGGAAAGAAAGGGTAGGAGGTCAAAGACAGCATCTGAGCCCCGTTTATGTGGGTCCACTCTGCAGGTGCTTAATTCACCAAAGTCTCCCTGTGATGAGGTGACCCTTAAAATGAAAACACTTCTGCTTTCTTTCCTTCTCATCATGGCTTTGTCATAAGCTTCATTACCACATGCAAGGAGAAAAGCAGCATCTGTTTGTGGCCATATATTAACACTTGGTGCCATAAATTGTGTATGAAAATGGAGTGTCAGCCAAGAGAGATCATTCTTCAGCTGCTGCTGTTGGCAGCTG
Organism: Cisticola juncidis; assembly: GCA_013400215.1. NCBI lineage: Eukaryota > Metazoa > Chordata > Aves > Passeriformes > Cisticolidae > Cisticola > Cisticola juncidis. The sequence continues at coordinate 1,793,656 of VXBR01010760.1, forward strand.
TTGAAGTTTGAGACGTCCTGTAGGGTAACACAGTAGTGAGCTGCTCAGTTTTTAATGGAAAGGCCCTTTCCTATTCAATTTCAATTCTTACAGAGTTCTAGACAATTAAACTGAGGTTTGAGGTACTACAGAGTTCTCTTAGGCAAAAGAAAAGTGACCTCATATTTGACCACAGTGGCTAAATCCATGTTGTTACCACTGGTACTAATTATGGAAAAAATGAGATACAAGGAAGGAAGCACAAGCTGCACCTTCCAGTCTTCCAGCAAGTCTCCCAAATTCATTAATATCAGAACAGTTGTCTTAGGTCAGACTAAGGGTTTATTCACCCCAGTATCTTTCCTTCAGATGCATCTTAACAATGTCTGTGGAAAGAGTATGAAACCTTTTCCTCTGTACACTCTTCCAGCTCTCTGTGGTTTATGTCCTGATGTAAATAAAGCCTGCACTCACACCATAATCTTTTTAACAGCCCTAAACAAAGCTTAGTTCCACTATCTCCTCAATTTATTAATTCTTGTGGTCTCTGAAGCAGTCTGCTGTAAACACCACCACAATACAACTACACAGTCATGAACCATTATTTCCTTCTGCTGATTTGCTATCAGTTGTTTACTGCTTAGACCCTGAACAAACTGTTCTTCATTCACATTTTCCCTGGTCATCATCACTTCACTGCTCTTCATCCCATTCTGCATCAGTCTCTCCATTCAGACCTCAGGGCTATTTAGTCTCTCTTCATAGGAAAGCTGTGCTGCACTGACCGTCCCTGCCCTCATCCTGAGCTGTATCCAATTCTGACACAATGTTTTCTGGGATAGCAGTGACCTTAATGACATTCAGTAGGTAAGATATAATAAACATGCAAACTCCACAGCTTTTAAGTTAGGAAGGAAGTTACTCAATTAAATATTATTAACTCAGACAATTGAAAGAAAAATGTCCTCACTGCTTTGCTGGGACCCACATTTGCCTTACAGCAAGCCCAGAAATGTCCACTTGGGCTCTTCCAGTTGTGCCAAGTCCTAGATTTGTCCTAGCACAGAGCAAGGATTGCCCAAAGCACAATTTCCCCAAAGAAAGGCAGCCCTCCAAAGGCACGAGGAAGGCAGGGGCAGCCTGCATGGAAGTGCTATGAGTGGGGAAGAAAAGAGGCAGATATCAGGGATAGGAATTTCATGGGGTTAATTTTTAAGACAGTTGAGGCTAAAATAGGGTTAATACTTTGGAGGGAAAGTATTGAGTGCAGGGTTAATGATAGTAGCCAAAAATAAAGTGGGTAGGGTCACTGGAGCCCCTGGAAGATTCAGAGGAGGACAGCTACAGGGAAGCACTATTTGTGCATAAAGAAGGCTGAATATGCATATTTTAGGTGGGAAAAGTCTGTGTTCATGTCCTCAAGAAGGCAAAGGATGCACAGAATAAACAAACAAACAAATCCACAAACCCATTTTTGGGTAATTATGTTAAGATATATGCTAGGCTTCATTATGACACCTGTGCCAGCAATAGGTTGGTCTATCATTTTTATGGATCAGGATGGGAAAAATAAGTGCCTTAGTTTAGGGCAGCCCATGGAAGTATATATAATATGAGTACATTTTGTTCCTGTAAGGAGAAAATAACAGAACTTAAAGGAATGACATATAGGCTTGGCTGCAGTATCTGAATAAGGCAATTAAAATGTTTTGCAAAAAGCAGTTCACAGTCTTAACCTCTTGCCCCTTCAGTTTCTGCAAGGCACAGCTGGCAATCCAGGAGAATTGCTTTCCCATCTCTACTGGAGAGGGAGGTATGGGCTGACTCAGGATGAGGCAAGGACAACATAAACACTCAATTTCAGACAAATATAAAATAGCCCCTGCAGCAAGACACAAAATCAGGTCAGTGATAATTTGCTATTGAGCCCAGATTCTAGACCTCAGGACAGGGAAGTGCTCTAGTGGACATAGGACTTTCCTCAGTTTTGCATCTTGCCATCAAACCTGGTGGCTAATGGGGCTCTGATTGAGCTGCCAGCTGTGCCAGCCCTGGCCTGCACAGCTGGGCTGGAGGGAGACTCTCAGGTGGCACAGCGGGCATACAGGGATGCCTAATATGTTCCTGGTTCTTGTAGGAGCCACACGAAGCAAATAAAAGGGCTTGGCACAGAGCTACATGAAATGTTATTGAGTGACAGGACAGTGAAGTGGAGATCTTTTTTTTTGTTTTGTTTTCTTGATGCCACTCAGAAATTTTATTGGAAAAAAATAAATATACCATTATTTATGACATTTCTGTCTCTTCCATGCTGTCTCTCAGAGCTGCTTGGAAACATCCCCAGCTCCCCACCCTGTTTGGCTTTTTGTCTCTGTTTTCAAGAAATACAGACTCATCAAAATGGAAAAATATCCAAACTGCTGCACAGAAAATTGAGCCAATAGACTGGTCACCTGACTTGGAGCTTGGAGGATAACTGCACTAATAGCAAACTGATTTGGGTTTTTTTTTCCTTTCAGTCATACATTGCTCAACACTGAGATTTACCCCTGTTTTAAGGGTTGCTGCAAAAGGTGTTGCAGATTTTCTTCAGAGAGGCGCAGCACACTACTATGAGATGCAGAGAATAAAATGTGCTTTGTTTTCAAGGAAAGGAGATTAGGAGTGGTGTACTTACTTCTGAAAGAGAAATCCCCAAATTAAAGGGATAAACACCATTTTAATAAGTATTAGAGTCCAGTCTTGGGAGCCTGGACTTCCCTGATCTGTTCTCTCTTGAAAGAAAATGCATTCCACCATTTCAAGAAAAAAAATAGGGAATATTATATAATGGCAACAATAACAACAATCCCTCAACTGTCCTTACTCCTCTTCCGCCACTGAGCTCTTGCTACCTCACTGCTTTAGGATCACAGCTATTGGCAAAGCCTGGGTCTCATCTCTTCTGTTTGCTTACTTGCTAAAATGTAACAGTGAAATGATGAGAAGATTTAATTTATTTTGCACTGAAAATGGTCCAGCTCGGAGCGAGTCTGGCTGCAGCCACTGTGCACCATATGAATCTGTTCAACAGATTTGCCATCACCCTGCAGGATCTGGATGGGATGCTCCCCACAAAGCTTTTCCCCTGCTGCAGCAGCAGCTGAGCCCCAGCAGCAATGAGTGAGCAGTCCTGAGTGAAACACTCACAGCTCTGGTGTTCAACAGAGAAGAACAGACTGGAACAAGCACCTCAACAGATGATCTAATGACAAGGTAAGCAAGGAGAGGCAATGAGGAGAAAAGGGGGAGTGAAAACAAAGGATCATCAAAGGACAGGCATAAGGAAAGGTGGGCAGGAGGCAGGCATGTGGTAGTGCAGAAGGACTCAGAAGAGCTGTGGTGGCTGGAGCTCCTTCCTCTTGAAATACAGACAACTTTTCAATAATCTTCACCTGTCTTTTTTAAAAAAAGTATCTGGGTTTTTTTCCTATTTTCTGTCACAAGCATGACTCAAACCTGCCTCAACTGACAGTGTCATAAAAACATTCTTTCTCTTACCATACTTACCCACCTCATTTGATATCTGCCCCAAGCTTCCTCAGTAGTGTAGTCCACAGTCCTATAGATTTATTTATATATTTATTTTCCCCCCTTCTTTTAAATCTGCCACCTGGACAGGATCAAGTTCTGCAGCAAATGGGAAGAGCATCCTATAGGAAGAACATTCAGCTAGCTCATCAAGGCAGTTGTAGTACACTAGGTAGTCTGAGTTGAGGCCGCACAACAAGCTGTAATTGTTCTTTTCTCTACCTTCTAAGAGCATTTGGCTTTATGGTCTTTAAAAAAAAGCAAATGGAAGGCAGCAAGAGATTACTGAATATTAATAGGCTTAAATACACAGATTCATTTCACAGACAAAAGGAGACAGAGGGAGAAAGCTTTAAATGTTTCACTTGACTTTGCCTTTGACATAAATTCTGCCAGCAGTAGTTTTATCTCCCAGTAGTAATACTATTTAGATATCCAATAACCATTCTAACTGTAAGAACACAAAGGTCACACAAATACAGTCGATCAGAACAAAGAAAACTTTAATCTTTAGCAACATTTTCATTTGCTGGTTATCCAGTAATTCCAGCTTTAAATGGACCATATATGCTCATTTTGAAGAAACCTTTTTAAAAACCTCTAAAGTGTCTCATTGTAAAAGTAATATTTATGCAGTCTAACTTTGAAGATAGTGAAGACCAGAAGCTGCTTACCAGAACAAAGAAATAACTTTATAGGCCATCACAGACTTGTATTAATTGTACAGAAGCAGGGAAAGTTAAAGCCAAAAATACAGACAATGTAGTTCCCTCACTATGAAATAGCTGTTTATTGGATTTTATTTCTTTACTCTCCAGTAGATGGCAATCCAGCACTTGGCCAATAAAACAGTCATGTGGAGACCCTTCTCTGTATACAAGTCTGTGGGGCTTTAGTATATTCCAAATCAAGCTTTGGACTAAAAACTTTATCCAAGTGAGTCATTCAAATAGTGTTTTATTATATTGCTGGTCAGTATGAGACAACTACAGAACAAACAGGACTTGGGAAGTGAATGTGGAAATGGCCTCTCAGAACAGGGCAGGATTTTAATATCTTTAATGGCTGCTCATTGTTTTAGCTATGCTTCTTACATGGGTTTTTAGAAGACTTGGGAGGTAAAATTGTAAATTTTGGTATCTTCTCATTTGGAAGTTTATTTGCATTTGGAGTCTTGTATTTGCTGTGCTTAGGGAAAAATTGCACAGAACTCCCTGAATTCTCTCCCTTCTGACTGAGCCTCTCTCCAGAAGGTAGGTGTGTGTCACAGAGTGTTCGTACCTTGCCCGCTCATTTATATTGCTCCAGGGATGTTTCTGGGGTTGTCACTGGAAGATCAAACCCACAGAATATGTCAGATTTGGCACAGACCCTGCCTCAGCTGCCTGCCTGGCTACCCACCTGTTCCACATGCCCAGGTCACCAGAGCCTTCTGTAGGGGTTGGGATGGGTACAAGTGGTGCTATTTCCCTCCAGAGCAGGGAGTTCGGGGAGATATGGATTTAAGGGCACCACAGGGAGTCAGGGGGGTTGGCACCATGTGTACTGCATGACACAGGGATGGCTGAGGTGCTCCTAATCATCCAATGGCTGTGTCCTAGCTCAGGGCTGCAAAGGCAGGAAGACCCATATTCCAGCCAGGTTACCTGACTAGTAAGCAAGAAAGTGAAGGGAAGGTAGGGAATCAATAGAGATTCAAGTGTCTTTTGCTAGTATTTCTGAGTCCTCATAGTCTTTCTGCATCACTTCATTTACGCATTTGTTTTGAAGTTTGTGATTTCTAAAAGTATGGATTGATAAGGGCAAAAATGGCCCTCTGTCAAATATTTGACCCTTGTGCAACAGAGATGAAAGCAGCAGCCTTGCAGAACAGTTTACATTTTCAGAACCTTGTATCAGCCATCAATTACTATGTGCACTCCACCTTGAATCAAGCTGGTGCTTGAAGGAAATCACAGGTTTCTGTGCGATGGAGATAATGGCAGCAAGTGGCAGAGCTCTTGTACAAATGTGGCTCTGAGAGGCTCACACAGTTTTCCTGCTAATTGGCTCACTAGCAACAAGTGTGGGGCTGCTTATTTGGTCTGCTGTCATCATTTGGGTTTTGTTTGTTTGGTTTTTAAAAAGGCCTTGGGCTTTAGACATAACTGATGCAAAGGTGGTGACACACCTTGTAGCGGCTGCTTCCTTTATAGATTAGGCCAGCAAGCAGAAATGATGTCTGGGAAAACTGACAACCTGTTTTATGTTCCCACTGCTGTGTGTGAGGGAGGATGAATTGGATGTTGTGATTCAGAGTTAGCCAGAGCCTGCTCATAACAGCACAGAAGCATAGAACAGTGGCCCAGGGCGAGAACCTGATGTCTCACCTAGTCCAGTGGTAATTGTCCTGAGCCAAGAGATGCCACTTCTGGGGGAGAACAGCATGTAGCTCCCACAACTGGAAATAAAGGAGAATTTTCTTCTTGTCCTTATATTATTCATATATTTTTAAGGAATTCATCCTTTAAAAATATATGCTTAAACGAATTTATTAAATGCATAATAAGGCAAGGCACAGCCTCGCCTAATTCACACCGAATATATGCCTGAGAATGTCAGGCCTCTGTGTCCCCAGAAGGTGAGAAATGCTGCTCTTAAGACATTCATCAGCTTCCCCTAATTTCTTCATCCAGCCCTTCCTTCTTTCCCTCCTGTCTCTCCCAGTAAACCTCACTAGCACCTCAGCTGTTCCATGAGCTGGCTGATCCCTTTTCCTTCCTCCTGTGCCCTTAATGCAGCCAGAGCAAACACATGCCAGGAATACCACAGAGACGAATTTTCACTTTGCCTGCTTGGAGGGACTGCCGTGCTTGGGTGGTTCAGGCACACCTTGGGAGGGCATGAAGAAAGGAGAGAGACACAGCCTGTAAATGTTATTTCCGCAGCACATGCAGGATTAAACAGAGGTAAGGAACGCTTAGGGGCTGATATTGGAAATTACTGAAAACAAATAAGAGAAATCAAATGTTTCCTACTCTGGCACTGTGCACAAGTTTCAGGGGGGCAACCTGACAGATCTTTGCAGTTTTCTCTAAGTAGGATTGATCTAGATTTACTTCCCCTACATCAAGGTGACAACATCTCTAGGATTTCACTATTAGCCACAAAAGCCTTTTGCTTTCCTGGTATTTACCAAATCAGTGTAGTGTTTACTATGTTTTCCGCAGGTCACTTATACCTTTTGGGCTGCTTGCACAAGGCATCACAAGCCACTTTTGTTCATGCACACTCCTAAGTGAGCACCAGACAATGACCAGAACTTGACAAGACCTTGGCTTTGGTCTTCTCACAGGCTAAACATGTAACATGACAGGAGAAGACAGCAGGATGCAGCTCACAAGGATGCAAGGAGAAAGGCTGAATCTTGGTTTACTGTGTATGCAGACAAGCACTGACAAATTTGTTTATGTGTTCCTGGGCATGAAACAACTCTGAAGCTTTGCCTGCAAGGTAAACACTGTGTTGCAGACACCTGTCAGCTCCAGGGGAGACACATCTACACATAGACATTGGGCATTGTGTGGAAGCTTGGGCCATTGCTTCCATGTGAATTTGCATGAATTGTCACAGACTTAGGTAGAAACCTCCCACATACCTGAAGCAAAACATAACTGACTAAATTGCTAACATAAACACAAAACAAAAAAGAAAACAAACAAGTTTTTGAATGCCTTCCAGATGTTTCCTATGGGCCAAAAAGCAAATTTTTGACTCATGCTCACGTATGTGTTAGAAAGCAGCCTGAAACCTTTCCTTACTTTGTCTTCAGGCTGAGGAGAAAACTGAGAAAGCAGCAGTTGGTCCCAATGCATGTTCTAAATCCAAAAAACCCACTTTTTTTTCAAAAGAAAGTGGTTTAATGAATTGAGAGACCCTCTCATCTCTCATTTCATTAGATGACTTTATTAAGCACATAAGTGCTTTTTTGTGTAATTGAATTGATTTAAGCTATTCTGCTCTCCAGAAATTGCACTGCTCCAAATCCAAAACACCTTCTATGCTTATACAATGCTCCTGCTTTGATGTCCATGAGGAAGTGCAGCCTGTGCTGCTCTGTAACAGCAGCAGATCTGATCGCAGTGGGAGGCAGGAGGGGGGCAATCTGCTTCTCACTATCAGCAAGTGTAGCCTTACTCATGCAGCAGCTCCTCTGGATGGCAGCCAATCCAGTGCTACTAAAAGAAAACAAAAAGGTATGTAGTGCTTACCTGTAGTCTCAGTGCACTCAGGAGCATCACTAATCTTGCTTTTGGATAGCCACTGCCAGCAATAAAATGGCTCACACCTCAGGGTACGGTGGGTGGTTGGCATGATTGCAAATTCATTTCTTTTTTGGCTTTGTAGGATTGCTAGGACCTGAGCACACCTGCAAGTGGAAGTAACCTGAGCTCTCACCACCAAGCTTGTTTCCAGTGGGGACTCTGGGCATCAGCTGGAAGACAGGCCACTGTCACATTGCTAGTGCTGTACAGGAACAGCTCACCACGGGGTTCAGGAGGCATGGCATGGGTTTTTTCATCAACATTGAACTTGACAGAGAGACAATCCAGTTCCACTCTTCAAGGCAGAGAAATGGTGGTGGTTCTTTTGTCTGGCTAAGTGCAAATGGAGCCACTTAAATCAGAACTTTAAAAGTCAGTGCTAGTATTAGGTAACATCTTAGTCATGCTTCAGTAAAACATAAAAAAAAAAAATTGTAACTTCCATTTTTAGTACCTGATGCGTATATATTCATTACCACAGGAGTCAGTGGATGCAAAGAGAGAAAAAAAAAAGAAAAGGCAGTAGAGTGATGGTCTAATTCACAAGACAGGATTTGTGGACATAAACACCAGTCTTGTTTTCACACACTTGCACATCTGTGTATGCAATTTGTGGCTAAATGAAAAAATGCAACTTGTGTGAATTTCAGAATAGTATATGCATAGTAGCATAAGGAATGTAGAGCTTGTCAGGAATGCAAAGGCCTCTGCCTACCTGTGACGGGATCCATCTTGGGAGAGCCAAGTCCAGAACCTCCGAGGCTATCCAGGACTCATCTCAGAGAAGGTGAACTTAAGCAGATTGAATGAACAACATGTTTGGAGTACGAAATTGTAATCCCAATTTACCTTTCTCTCAAACCTTGCCTGGAAGCAAGGTCCTACCAGGCATCTTTCTATTTGGCCATATGCACCTGTATTTTCCTTGAACTTCAACTGCAGCAGGCCAAGAAACAAGATTCCTTTGAAATAAGACCTATGGCTTTGTTCTAGCCTGACTGTTTTTGAAAGAATACTAATGCTATAAATGTTCTGAAAAGTTTTTAATGAGGGCTTGGGATCTTTTTGGTGTAGAATATGGGTAAGTCCATTTACATGTGCAAAACTTCTTCTGCTTGGAGCAGGCCCAATCCCCCTGGAAATGACAGAACCTCAGTAATATCAGAGCTTTGGGGTCAGGACTTGAACAGCACCAGTATACCTGCAAGCACACTCATGCAGACACAAACTCAGATGGACTACTTGTGTTGCAGAATTGAAAGAGACAAATAATGATGTTCTTTCATGCCATGAAAGACTGCAGTGCCTGCAAAAAGGCAAGGCTAAGGACTAATAAGAATCATAGAATCACAGAATATGCTGAGTTGGAAGGGACACACAAGGCTTATCGAGTCAAACTCCTGTCCCTGCACAGCACCATCTCCAAGAGTCACACCACTTGTTTTATACTGCTTCTTGAATGTTAAAGGATCATCCTTTAGTGGACTCCCGAGATAGCTCTCATCTCTCATAATGTACATGTAACATTACATTCATAGCTTTTAAGTCTCTGAGGGTTTACACTGAACTCTCTGCTCAGGCATAAAGTTTCTTTTTCTAAGTATTCGCAGCAAGAATTTTTAGCCCGTTTCTCCCACATCTCGTTTTCTGGTGCAAGCAAATGTGGAAAGAGAACTTTTAGAATAAGGATAGGTATGTATGTGTTGGGGGTTGGTGGTGTTTGGGTTTGGCAGCAGCTACTGTGGTCAGCACACACTTGGATCAAACAGCAGCAAAACGCTGAGAGCAATAGATGGGGGCTTTGTGTTTCAGCTGCTCCCAACGCAATCCTGGACCACAGCAACCTTGGAAGGGAAGCAATACTCCTTCCAGCTGCAGAAATGGCAAGCGCCCTGGCTTTTCATGTTGTGCAGTGTTTGTTTTGTTTTTATTTCTGTTTTGTTACTTGAGAGACCCTTGGAAACAGCGGGGCCCGGCGCTGGCGCTGCCGGCGGCGCGGCGCCCTCTGCCGCCCCAGCGCCCTCAGCCTACTCAGAGCCCTCAGCCCTCACAGGTCCCTCAGCTCGCTCAGAGCCCTGAGACCGCTCAGAGCCCTGAGCCCGCACAGAACCCTGAGGTGCCCAGAGCCCTCAGCCCGCTCAGAGCCCTCAGCCCGCTCGGAGCCCTCAGCCCGCTCGGAGCCCTCAGCCCGCTCGGAGCCCTCAGCCCGCTCGGAGCCCTCAGCACTCACAGATCCCTCAGCCCGCTCGGAGCCCTCAGCCCGCTCGGAGCCCTCAGCCCTCGATCCCACCAAATGCCCGCCACGTCCCACAGCTCCGCGGGAGCGCTGCCCGGCGGGACACGCGGTTCAGCTCTCTGCATCCAGCCCGAAAGGTTCTTTTGTCTTCACTTTCTGTCGTTGCCTGAGTTCAGCTTCCGGCTAACGCCAGCTCGTGCAGACACAGCCGCCCCTTGCTCCCTGGGGCCGAATCCACAAAGGATTAACTTCAAGCAGCTGCCACGAGGAGCTGGCAGCACGCTGTTAGGCAGCTAAGCATACCCACTAATTACACAGCAAATTTAACCAGACCAACAAATGCAGAACAGGAAGCAAGAAGTTATTCAAGTGAGCTGGAAGGAAGTGCCAAGAATCATGTCCCAAGATTACTTTGCCCAAAACCCTGGCCATTGACATCTTATTCCAGACTGGAGGCATCACCTGATTGCTCAGGAGTTACAGCTTCAGGAATTACAGCACCTCACTGGCCAAACGAAGCAGAGCTGCATTTGCAAACCTGGTTTAGAATCCCTTCCTGCAGGCAAGAGCTGTAACTACAGCTCCAAGCATTACACTCATGGGCCTTTCCTCTGGGTTCACCAATTCCTAATTATTCCTGCAAAGAGGTAGAGCTCTCAAGGGGAGACCTCTCACACATACCTCACTGATCCTAGCAGCTGGACATTCACAGGCAAAGTTTGGAGAGTGCTGATTCACAGAATATAATTTAACAGCTGCTTCTAGCCCTGAATTATCAGGGCTTTTAAATATTTAAAAAAAATTTAAACATTTTTCTCCTGCTTTAGATGTGTTGAGATTGCTTACAAGGAGAGGAACTAGAGGCTTGGTAAGCTACAGGGCAAGGGCCGAAAATATAACCAAAAAAATTACATCACTGGACACTGCTACCCAAGCACCAAATAGAGGATCTGTATAGCAAAATCAACAACAACAACAACAACAAAAAAGTCANAAAAAAAAAAAAAAAAAAAAAAAAAAAAAAAAAAAAAAAAAAAAAAAAAAAAAAAGAGAGGAAAATGGAAATTTATTTACTTTTTATCTATGAACAGTATGACATATAATTATAGACAAGTTTTGATACACAGGAAAACCCTTTTGTCAACCATTTTTTTTGCTAAATGAAACAGCACAATAATCTTTACACATTCATATTTTGTTTTTGTTTTTTTTTCTTTACAATACACAGCTTTCTTGGGTTGAAGCAAACTGCAGGACATATTGAGTACTGGTATATTACAGCTACTTACATCATTTAAGAACAGCAAATGGAGAAAAATAAGTTATTTAAATATTGATTTCATATACAGAAAGTGCAACTTTGTTAGTTGTTACTTAACTTGCTTGACAGTTTTGATTCCCCAAAGGGTGTCAATTAATGCTAAAAGTATCTTGGACTGAAAGTATTATTTATTCTAGAAATAATACAGTACAACTGCACAGCTGTGACTTAGTGAATCGACCACTATTGCTGCTCTTAGACATGATGGCCTGTTTGAATAACGCAATGTTTAATGCTTCCGATCATGCTCCCAGTCTGCATCCACAGCCAGGCCCATGTAAGAGCACAGGGAATTGCCACCTGGGTGGCAACAGCGGGTTATTGATCAAAGCATATGATTATGATGGCATTTGGGAATATTTTGGGCTTGCTGCTTCTATTGTTAAATAGCTGTTTGAGTTACTAAGACACAATGGATAGATACTTAACATGGTGAGCCTGAGCAGAGCAGATGAGGATTCCAGCAGCAGGTTTCTTCTGTGCTTTCCAAGAGTTAATGAGTGATATTTTGCTCAGAGCACTGAAGGTTGCAAGAAGATGCAAGAGGTTTATGGCTCTCGTAATGTACCACCTCACCTGCTTGGGGAATGCTACAGGTCTCTGAAACCACAGCAGGGAAGCTCTAACACTGAGAAGCTTAAGGCTTTTTTTAGATTAGAATATAAACTAAAAACTGTAATTCAAGTAAGACCACAAAACACGTTCTTTAAAAGAAAACAAAACAAATATTAAAACTCATAAATCTCAGACTGCTCACTCCAGTCCTGATGGGTGTGATTTGGTTTCCCTGGGTCACATAATCATTTAAAAAGAATAGATTTACAGAGAGAGTTTGGCAAACAGGTTCAGCTTATTCCCATAATTCTCCTTCTGTTATTAACAGAGGGGAAAGTGATTAATATGGGAGAGCTTTATTACATGACTTGTCTTCCCTGCAACACAAGGTAATTTGTTTCCTTTTTTTTTATTGCTCTAGTCAGCTTGGACTTTTCCCTTGCTCCAATGTAACTGCTGTCCATTTACTTCTACTCTGTTCTGGTCCCTGCCTGCAATCCCAGGAAGTCTCAATACTCTTTCCATCTCCTGCTTACTGATACAGGCTTGCTCTGTAAGCCTCAGAGAGGAACAAGAGAAAAATAATAATTATTTTTAAAATGCTTCATTATTTTTACATTTTTTACTTTTTTTTTTTTAATTATAGACTACACTGAGCTTCAAAAGGGGGCCCATCAAGTCCAGTTCCTGGCCCTGCACAGCACCATCCCCAAGAGCCACACCCTGAACCTGAGAGTGTTGTCCAAATGTCTCTTGAATTCAGACAGGCTTGGAGCAGTGACCCCTTCTCTGGGGAGCCTATTCCAGTGCCCAACCACCCTCTGGTGGGTGAAGAGCCTTTTCCTGATATCTCCAGCTCAGCCTCCCCTGACTCAGCTTCAGGACATTCCTTTGGGTCCTGTCCCTGGAGTGGAGAGATCAGGACCTACCCCTCTGCTTCCCCTCGTGAGGATGTTGAGACTGCAATGGGGTCTCCCCTCGGTTTCATCCAGGCTGAACAGACTCAGCTGTTCCTCACAAAGCTTCCCCTTCAGACCCTTCACCATCATTGTGGCCCTTCTTTGGATTCTGCTCCTCAATAGCTTAAAGTCATTTTTATATTCTGGTGCCCAAACTGCACACAGGACTCAAGGTGAGGCTGATCAGATTTTTCAGCTGTACAAAACATGTCTGCTGTATGTCTCCTGATTCTGTCCTATCAGCACATACTGCTTTATCAGGCACCAAGGAGAATATTACAGAGCTTTGCTTGAGAACAATTTCAAGTTCCATCAGTGACTTTGTTGCCTTCATATGATGGTGTGCAGTAGACACTGGTGAGATACGAAATGTGGGAAATAAACCTAACAGCTATCAATTCTACCAGGAGGCAAATTAGTTATCATCTGCAGTAAAATGCATATTCATCCACTTTAAGCATGACCATGAAAGGGCCAGATATTGTAGGGAATCATGGAGTAACCACAGTTTTTCATTCATCAACCTGACAACATTTTATCAGAAGCCATTAGCTCAGTATGAGACTGGGATAATTGGAGCACCAAAGAGTGAAGTGCCTTGTCTGGTTTTATACAGTAAATTGATGGCAGAACTGATATTGGAAACAGCCACACATCCCGGCCTGTGCCCAGCTTTCTATTCTATCCCCCTTTACCTGCCAGATTAAGCTCACTCTGTCTTCCATGGAGCATTTGCACTACAAGAAGCTGAAGGACACACCATATATAGACCCCAAAGAAAAAACTGGTTACGTGCTATTCATGATAACTTGCATTTAGTATATAAAACATGTACCCAATATAAAAAAATAAAATCTGTCATTAGTCACATTTGTGACTGGAACGTTTCACATGGAGTTAGGCAGAAAAATATCATTGCATCATGAAAAATGGTTCATCACATTTGCCAGAACAATGCTCTTTTCCAGTGAGAGGTAATATTAATGCAGTGGTGAGGGATATCAATTGTTCTAAAAATCACAGTGTTATTCATAAGACTGTCTGGGAATTTTCTTGTCCATGCAATGGAATTACTGAGTCTAATGATTTCTATGGGACACAATTTGCTTTTTCAATGCAAGTGAATTTTCATTTGCCGAAACCCACTGTTTGGAACCAATATGGTCAGGATACCAAGTCAAAGCTGCAGCATAATGATTGACAATATAACACAGTACACAGAATATGATTAAAATGAAAAGCAGTTACATATATACAAGGCAGTATATCTTGGAACAGTTTAGTAACAACAATAAATGCAGACTGTAGTGAACAAGGAGTTAACCTGACAACCAAAACCTAGCATAACCCTGCATTTGTAAAAGCACCTCTGCAACACAGGAGATGTTATGATGAGGCATTTTATAGAACCTACTTCAGCTGGAAATCACCCTTAATGCAACTTAAATGTGACAGGTTGAAACAAGGCTTGGGAAATGTGAATACAGGTAAAGTGAATACTAGGTAACTGCTTAAAAGCTTATTTTAAGGCAAATAAAAAGCTGATTGCTAGAAAGCAGTTATAAAAATTATCTCAGCTCTGTACAAATAAAAAGAAGCCTTCTGAATCTCCGTGGGTTAGTTGCATTGAAGTGACAGAGATGGACCACACTGAAAACTAATTTCAGTCCATCAACTTCAGCCTAGCTAAAGGCTTTGTGGCAACTGGGACCTACACCAAGAAACAGCAAAGATGACTGGGGAGGGCTTTGTGTTTAGCTCTAGACTGCTAAAATAAACAAAAGGCATTTGCCAAACATCCTCTACGTGAATTTGCACCTTGATTTGTACCTGGTCTTTACAACTGATTTCAGGTACCTGGAACCTAGATGTACAGAAGACCTGTTACTAGTATCACTATCAAAACTCGAGGAAAATGTGCAAGGGTCCCTTAATTCTGTGAAGCCGTCTGATTCTCAGGCCAACCCTGTGCAGTTTATAAAACAGGAATACTTTAGATGGGAGTGAGGGGAGAGGGAAGTACCACATTTTTGATACCTGATGGTTGCCTCTCTTCTCCTTCAGTCACCAAAGACTTTCATATCCTTTGAAGAAGATATCTGCCTGTCCTGGGGAGCCACTTCCTTGATCCCTTTAGCTACGTGAAGTAATTAGAGTGATACTGGTGCAGGAAGAAGCAGTGGATTCTCAACCAGGCAATGTCACACTTGGACATGGAGCATGTTAAATTGCCTCTGGATCAAGAGGTTTGAAGAGTCTTGCTGCTGCCAGGAGCTTGTTTATGTGCCTTTCCTCTGTGATGCCAGCTTTTTGAAGGCAAGTTTGTGACAGAGAAGGCACTTTGCTCAGTGTGTTGAATCCTGCTTTGGTGAGCAGACTGGAATACATAGGCAGGCCAATGGAAATCAGCCAGTCAGATACACAGGTGATGAGTCCTGGGGATACAGGCTTACGGCAAATTTCTGTGAGTCCTCCACTTGGAATCTGGAGAGTAAAAAAAGCAAGAACAGAGAACCCTTAATGTTCATCATATCTGCTTGTTTTACAACAAGTCCTTTTTTTTGTTGTTTGTTTTCTCTTCCAAACTGGTAGAATTTCATAGCAGATGTTCTAACTTCTCCCATGTCACATTTGTCAGTATGAGAGTGGTGTGGGCTGAAAGGCTCAGATCCCTTGGCCAGAAGCACTGACAACAATTTTGGCAATACAGACACAGTGGGCAGTATCCAGCTGCTTGGCTGACTTTAATGTACCATTCTGAATTAGTTTGAGATCAGTAAAGAGTATCCAGTAATAAGACTTTTCACAGTGATCCATTTTATTTCTCAGTAAGGCAAGAGATTATCAGTTTTGCCTATCACCTCCTCAGACAGATCAAGTTCTCTCAGAAAAAGCCATTAAAGTTTTTGATGGTTTCTCCTTTCTGCTTTTGCTAAGGAGAAGTGGACACTAGTATAGCTTAATAAATGAAAAAGGAGTGTAAAGCCTTTCAAATTTTAATACAAAAGCATTTAATACGTGCCACCTTTAGTGAGCAAGCATCTGTTACCACTGGTTGCAGTCAGCTTAGACTTTTAAGATGATTATTTGGACAAGAGAGGGCTATCCATTCTGCTTTCCACTACTGACTGTCCTTTGGGACTGGGGGAGGCACTTCCTGCCCCTGCAATACCTCTACCAATGTTGTACCTGCTGGATGAATATAAAGGAGCACTTCCAGGACTTCTCAAGTACCTCCCTTTACTACTAGTCAGTCCTTTAAAAGTCTGCTCACAAATAAGAAATTCTGCTTTATGGAAATACTCACTGCCATGCGATGCTGCTTCCTCAGCTGCTTTACCCGGATTTGGTCCATGTTTGTAGCCACATCCTTTTCAGGCTGCTCTAAGTCTTCAGAGTACCTCTGTACCAAAGCCTCAGGAATGCCACAGCGACCATGCTGAATGTTCCCAGCCAGACACAAAGGAGAGAGGACAGATTAAAGAAGTGTATCTATACAGACCAAACCAAAGCAACAAATACAACAGAAAGAGAAGTGCAGGATGCGAGCAAGAAGGAGCTTTCCTCGAGGTTCCATGAAAACTGAAAAAGCAATCCCTAAAAGACTCCTTCCTTCACCCCACAAAAAGATGAACTAGTTGATGCTATCAATTCAGATTTTCTTGGAAACACAAAATCTAATCTTTACTTCCTGTTTCAGCTCTACCCAGCCCCCCCCCCACCCCCCATATTAGCAGAGAAAGACACATTCCCATGCCCAGTGCCACCAAGGCACTCGTGGTCTGAAAGTCTGGGATTTCTGAATCCCTCCCAACACAAGAATTACTTTAGGTGTAAAGTCTGATAAAGACAAACAAGAGTTACAGGGTATCTAATGTCCCAATGATTGTTGGTTTATCTTACCCACAAAAAAATGATAGATACTATGAATAGCAAATGACTATCCCTTGGAATGCCAGCAGAATAAAACCACTGAAGCGATTACCACTTACCTTGTCTGAGTACGGTTCTTCAGTAAGATCAATATCTTCAGACTGCAGCTTGTTTTCTATCACCATTTCCAGATCCATTCCTCTGCTGCAAGAGACTTTCCTTGCTGATGCAGGACCGAGCTTTACCACGTGCTGCTGAATGCTCGCAGTCTCTGGCAGCTCCGACAGCCAGGGTGGCAGCGGGCTAGGAGGGCTACTGGGCTCCTGTTCAGAAGATGTCCTATGGACAGGTACTCCATGGCAATCAATGGGAGTGGATGAGCTGGTCTTTTTTACTGGCAAACGTGGTGCTTCTAAACTTGAGTGATTTCCACTTGTGGTCGTGGGAGGATGATATAATCCATTAGAAAGGCGTTCTCGGCATTTTTTGGCAGGGACAGGTGGTGGCTGAGAAGGATTTTTTGGTTGCATTCTTGTCTCATTTGTGCTTTTTTGCTCAGCTTCTAGACCTCCCTTGAGGACTGGAGCATAATCAGCCTGTGCAAGGTCATGAAAACCTTTACTCTGGATTGCCAGAGGTGTCCTTGTTGCATGATGCATCACTAAGGCAGGCTGAGCTTCACAGTTTTTCAGGGGGAACAGAGCAGGCTTTCCACCTGCAGTCTCCATTACAGAGCAGTTCAATTCCTTAGCTCTTCCCTTCTGAGAATTAGCAGCTCCTCTGCCCTGCTTAGCCATGACATCATCTACCTTACAGCTGCCTCCATGAGACTGAGGCGGCAAGGGAGAGTCAGTTGCCTTTTTAGCTGTATCCAGTGAATCCTGAGGAAAAGAACCTACTTTCTTGTTAATGTCCTCTAAGTTAGTATTGGGTTCTCCCTGGAGATCATCCAGTGAGTGAGATCTTGGCCATGTATCTACACCCTGGGGGCCATCCAGAGTTTCATAGCTTCTACACACAGCAACTGGTAAACTTCTGCGGTTCTTCTTCAGACCCGTGATGGCCGGAGGCTTCACAGAGCTCTTCAGAGCACGATGTGCACAACCCAGCCGGCTTTCTTTTTCCCCCGGCTGCAGAGTTTCTATTGACTTGGTCAGTGGAAGCGTGGGATAATTTGATAGCTGGTTTCTGCTGAAATCCCTAAAGCCATGCTCACTTGCTGATTTTGAGGGCGGAAGACAGGTCCTTCGAGTTTTACCTAGAAACAAATACATCCACCATTAAAAATAAAATCTGCAGCATAAATAACAGATCCCTTCCAAATGCTTTTGAAACAAAATTATTTATTCCCTTTTTGTTAATTCTAAATGTAGAAGAACTCACCGGCATTTCAAGCATAAAGATTTGCTTTGAACTTCAGCTTTATTAGTAAATGTTATCTGTTAAGTAAAATACACCCAAAATACTTAATACCCTTCCAACTCTCCAGTTTGCAGAGATTTGAGGTTTAGCTCATATAAACCTTCTTCAGTATAGCAATACTGTATCCTGCAGTTATAACTGATACCCTATACCTATTGTATGAAGCAGTTTGATAGGCCCACCTGAAATAACTCAAAAGATGAACATTTTTTCCTTAGTCTCTAATTTTAGTATATAAATCATAACGTTCATCTTTTAATAATGTTTAATAGTTAAGATAAGATTTTTTTTAAAGACTCAGTTTATGAATTTTTAAATTATATGCCAATAGTGCTATTTCTTCTTTTAAATGAGCAGCAAACTATTTGCAATGGCAAAACAGAGAGCAAGAAAGCGCATGAAGATTGGTTTTGTATCAGTCCCTTTGGAAAGCTACTTGTGAGGATGGCAGAGTTTTACAGCAAAAAGAGCTTATGAAATGGGGAAGTGTTTCAAAAAGGACTTTCAAGTGTGACTAGTGTTAGTGTTAGTCTCAGGTCGTAGTGTGTGATTTTAAGCAATAGATGCTTTATTCTTGTACTGTTTGCTTTCAGAGCTTCATCCTGCAAAACTTCAGTGCTTGGCTTGTAATACACACTGTTCACCTTGCATATGAATGAAAGAACCTGTTTAACCTAAAACAATAAATACCTTGCTTTTTCTTGCCCCTTACTCTGCTTAAGGAGTTTGAAAACCAAAGCATCCAGAAAACTAGCAAAGAAAATGGAGGTTATATTTAAGGAGATGTAAGGAAAACACTCACCAAAAGAAATTAAAATCAAGGTGAGCCCATGAAGACAAAATTGAGCACACGCAACTCCTTTCTCAAAAGCTGTACTGTTCACAGTTCAACTCAAGCTAAATATCAGCATTTCCCCAAAATGCTGATAGAGACACATCCCACACAGAAGTCATCTCCACTAGTGCTACCTTGAATTCAGGTAACTCAGAGAAGTAGGAGAAAGAACCTCTCTGTCTGCACCCTTCCATGGAGCTAGGCCACTGCCTTTTGAAAATAACTTGCAATCACATTAGAAAGATGTGTAAGAAATGTTACATTCATTTTTTTTCTGCCTCCAGGTGTTAATGGCAATATTTAATGAGCATGGAAAGGAGTGTTCTCTTTCTATTATTCATATTTGCTACCACATGCCTGACTTGTGCAGTAATTCACTCTATTGTCCAGGACTTGCTGTCACAGCCCATGCTACAAAATCCATGTGCCTTCTTTTCAATCTGATATACTGATCGGGGCTACACCGATTTTAGGAAAGCCCACTCAGGAACCTCAGCACTAAAAGAGAAGTTGTGCAAAATCCTACTGCTGTGCAATATAAGCTCTTACTGAAGCCATGAGCCTATTTTAGTTAGCAGCATTTAATTTCTTTAGAAATGGGGTATGTCTCTGTAAAGCCTGAGAATGAATAAAAAAGGAAATGAGGAACAGGAAAACGAAGGAAAAAAAAAAAACAAGGAAAGAGAAAATTTGTGAAAGTAAAACCAAGTCTTTAGTTCATTCCAACCCCGTTAGGCATACATATACTAATGAGGTGAGAATGGGAGGAAGTTCAAAATATTTGTCTATAAACTGTATAACCAAACATGTAATCTTTAAGCTCTCTCCTTCAACATGGTTTAAAAGATACTGCTGGGTTCAATGCTCTGTACAATGGACAGTAGCTGAGAATGTAATTTATTTTAATGTGATTTAAATGAAGAGCAATATCAGGAGGGGAGCTATGATTTATTTTTCTTTTTTTCATTTATTCCTTCCCTCCTCCTGTCAGGTATAATTTCATTGTGCTTCTGAGACACTAAAACGGGAAGGTAATATTTCATGAGAACAGATTTTTAAATGTATTTTAAAGTTGTTTTCACAAAGTGGAGAGTTATATAAAGGTGCCCACAAATGCAACATTTCCTACCTTAAGAAAAAAAAAAGGAAAACAACCTGAAGGGGTTAAAGTGTATCGCTAGTAAAGTTTAAACCATGTTTTTAATGTTAGAATTTTGATGACTCAGTCTTGTGAACCCCTGGTAGAGTTATGCAGTCTAATGCCTTTCACAGGCATAGAGGCATCTCTGATTCAAATTATGTAGAAGGACACAGATGTCTGGGTGAAAAACGACTACAAAAGTGGTGTTTGCACAAAATGAATGCAAAGATTGTATTATTTCCAGGTTCAGTTCAAGCTACAGCCAACACTTCAACTCTTCTGTTGGATGTTCCAGTGCAATTCTTGCTAAACAAAGCACTGTCCACCTCTCACAATACTTCTCGATATTACCATACAGGAAAGGAACTTTTCCATTCTTTCTCATCACCTGCCTCAGAAGAGAGCAGACTGTCTTGGGGAATCTTACTGTAGATACTATAGCTACAGCAAAAAAATTTCAGTGTTTCTGTAGTATTTCTTTCCTTATGGAAGATGGTCCTCAGAAATTTAAGTATGCAAAACCAGACACAGAATGCAGTGTCCAAATCCCAGATTTTATTAACTTCATTTTGGCATTGCTTTCTGTGGCTGTATTTTGGGTGCATTTCAAACTGCTCTGTTGACACAACAAAGATGATGGCACCTTAGCCAATACTGGCCTCATTGCTTTTTACATTGATTACAAACTAGTAGAAATGCACATTACATTAGGCAATGTGGCCACCTGTTCTTTTGCTTCCTTTTCTGACTGATCAGGACTGATTGCTGAAGTGCTTAGGTTTCCTGCCTGTTACTGTGGGAATCTGGGCATCAGTTTCTGAACTAATCAGAGAACACCCTTATCTCAACCTGATAAAGGCCTTGTTTGTCTGCTCATTCAAGTCTGCACACTGCATGCACATTTCTCCTCTCTTCACATGCCCTTGAAAAAGCTACACAACGTAACAAGAAAAGGTTCAAAGAAGCCAGGCATGAACAAGGATGGGAATGACCTATAGGAAACAATTAACAGGCCATCTCAGACTAGCCAAGAGATAGACTTCAGAAGGAATATGACAGAAGTCTATATACAGATCCTCTTAGGTATGGAGGTTCTAAGGAAGACAAAGGATGTTCATAGAAAGTTTCAAGAAAATCAGCAGATGCCAAGAAACAGCACCCAAATTCAGAAGTCCTTAAATGAGTCATTCTCCAAGACTGTCCTGGGAAGCATCAAATATGCATGGCCTGTTCCTATACCATTCTGTAGCTCTCTGCTTTTGGCCAGTCCTGTGAGAACCAGATTTCTGATATGGTTTCCAAACATACCTCGGACTGTCCAAAAACTCACCATTATCATATGTCTAAGGGACAGCTTGCTCTCTCAGCCCTGTTTCTATATGGACCAGTTGTCTGAACATGGATGGCTACTTCCTGCTCTGAGGTTCTTTTTGTCTAACACTGGGTAGGTCACAGACTACATGCTCCTTGCTCTCTTTATTTATTGAAATAAAACCACAATGCTGCTATACGTACACTGTAGATACTCAAGAGAATATCCAAGTATTTCTGCAAGGGACCCAGAAAAGTACTTACAGAAGATACTCTCCTACAGTACATAGCAAACCATTTTCTAGCCAAAATGTAAGAGCTGCTATGAAATCTTGAAATTATGCCAAGAAGATCCAGTATCAGCCCCAAACTGGATTAGTCATAAAAATATCATGTATAATCATTCCCCAGAAAATCTGAAGACTGGTCTCTTCTCAGAATGCACTTGTCCTTTAAGAAGTGCAAATCTGCACATTATGATATTTATACCAGACAAATGAGTATCCTAAATAAGAGCAAAATGTATTTAAAAAAAAAATATGCATATAAACAACTATGGACCATGAACTTTGCAAATAAGGTGGAGTACTTTTAAGATTAAATAGCCTTGACAAAATCTCCAAATGAATCAAATGTCCTTTTCACAATAGTTTTTGAAACAAGCACTAAATGCATTTGTGAGCAAAAAATGATGCAGAAATGCAGCAAATCATACATAAAAACAATATAAAAATCATCAGCATTTCACATTCTGGAAAACTCAGACAGAAACATTAGCTTAAATGTGAGTATCCAACCAAACAGGCAATGCCAATTGCTTTCTAAAGGTTTTATTATATTGTTAAAATAAGGAAAATGTACAGGCAGCACTTTAACTTCAGTGTTACAGCTATCATTATGATTGTACTTAGAGATAAAAAGAAAAGAAAAATGTCACATATGCCATATAGTTAGCTATGATTCTATTCCAGCATGCCTAGTGGATGTGGATTGTTATTCAAGAAAAAAGCCTTCCCACTTTCAGAAATTTAGCATACTGTCAATTTCAGGCATTCAGGTTCAAAGCAAATTGCAATTTTCTTCAATAAATGGTTATTTGTAGTGGCAGACTAACAGAAAATGCACATACTAAGAGAAGGATTCTTAGCTCTTATTTGGAATTGGAAATAAAAAGGCCACTATAAGGGGTGCACAGAATCTGTTTATACTGCTCTTGGTGAATTGCATATGGTGAATGTTAGCAATGAATCCAGGTAGTCTGAGGCCGAGACATGTTTCAAATGCTTGGGGTGAAAATGCCCAACTCAAACCCATTTCAACTTCTTGTAATATTTCATCCCTAATGAGAGGTTTAGACCATCCCTGAAGTAAAACATGCTCAATCAGCATTGCAGCACTATAACCTGTATTTCAGATGAGAGACAACAATCTCTATTAACATCATCGGTCTTGCTAATTTTTAAGACTGATGCAATGGGAACTGATATCATTATCAGTTATCATTATCATTATCAGGGTAAGGCAATGGCAACTGATATCATTAGAACTTTTTTCATAGTTTATTTTCTTGTCAGCTTCCCAATAATTTAACTTTCTTGTGTTCATACACTAAAAAGTCCTAAATCCCTGCAGTTGGGTTCTGATTAGAGGACAATGCAACATGCAACCCAAAGCAAACAGAAGAATGTGGCTTAAAATAAAGAATATTTTTTCTTAATAGCTTTTGTATGGGTTCAAAATAAATCCTCCTAATCTCACTAAAATTCAGAGACTTCTCCATTGGTGGTCTCTTAGACTTGAGTCACCGGTGTGCAACCAGGGCAAGCGTCACGAGGCTTCTCATGGTGGCATGAGAATATGATTGGGAGTGGAGAAGGCAGTGAGCAAGACTGTTGCTTTAGGGTCACAAAACAAAGACTCTTTGGGAAATGGGATCTGTTTTCTACTGATGCAAATAAATAAATTAGCAGCAGTAGCAGTGAAAACCAATAGCTCAAGCCAAGAGGGAAAGAGGTAGTGAGCAAAGGACAAAGTCAAGTAGGAAGTAGCTTGTGTTAGCTAGGAACAAGGGCAAAAATATATGAAGTTATCTACTGAAAAAAAAAAGACTGTAGGAACTATAAGGTTCATTGCTGTCATCATTACCATTCTCCAGGTTTTCACTGCTTTCGTAGCAGCCAGAATCCCGAGGAGAGCATCCGGTTAGGCCTTGGCCTTCAATGAGAAGTTTTTCCTGAGATCCTGACTGGTCGCTGTTACCTAGAGGATGTGAGAATACAGTGAAAAACAGGCAAACAGAAAATGCAGCTGAATTTTTCCACCTTCCATTTCAAACATCATTATCTTGTGCATCCAGAGAAGGGCAACACAGCTGGTGAAGGGTCTGGAGCACGAGTCTTATGAGGAGCGGTCGGGGAGCTGGGGGTGTTGAGCCTGGAGAAAAGGAGGCTCAGGGGAGACCTAAATGCCCTCTAGAATTGCACTGTTGTAGCCAGGTGGGGGTCGGCCTCTTCTGCCAAGCAACAAACAATGGGACTAAAGGAAATGGCCTCTAGTTGTGCCAGGAGAGGTTAAGTTTGTGAATTAAGAAAAATTTCTTCACTGAAAAGGTGCTCAGGCACTGGAACAGGTTGCCCAGGGCAGTGGTTCAGTCACCATCATACTGGGACTGAGTACTGGAGGTATTTCAAAGATGTGGTCGTTAGGGACAGGTTTAGTGGTGGACTCGGTTGGACTTGATGTATCTGAAGATCTCTACCAACTTAAATGATTCCATGATATTTCCTATTGTATTACTTACGTCAGAAAAGAGTGAACATTAGGAAAAGCCAACACAAATGTTGGACCATTCATCCTGTTTGGTGATTGACTCACAACATCCTCAGGAAGAGTATGAGGGAGCAGAATGGAATTCCTGTGCTCCTCAGCTGCTATGGGGCCAAGTTGTGCAACTTACCAACACAGAAATTTACTTAAAATGATTGTGTCAAAGTTCTTTCTAAGACTTAAAAAAACTCTCCAACACCCAAACCGGAAGAAAAGAGCTGAAAAGAACCAAGTCAATTGAAAAATAATAAAATCCTAACTGAATTACCTTCCAGAAGACCCAGAGGAAGGACTGGGACTGAGTCTGGCACATTAGATACTGTCCCCTAACAAAGGATGAAGGGACATGAAGGGTGCTTGGTCTGTGTAAAAAGCCAACACTTAAGTGGGGTCCCTCCAGCTTGCATACACTGGATTCCAGGAATTTACCCAGAATTTTTGTCAGAAATCATGTTTTGTAAAGAAGCTAAATCTGGAGCTGAACATACAGAAAACCAGTGTCATGATACAAGAATACAGTTTATGCTGTGGTATTTTTTCCCCCTGCAATAAAATGCCAGAAATGGCTACTCGAATTCCTACTCTCAGCACATGACAAGTAATTATGGGGTGGAACTATGTGCTGCTGCCCTTCCCAGATTCCATCTGACTGGTCCCCACTTCTCTTTCTCCTCATCATCCTGACTTGAAGCTGGAATTTCTACTTTCCAACCACTAAATCTTCAAGTTTGCAAACCAAAATTGAAGGGTCCTGAAAAAAATTATTACTTCAGGGAAGTTTAGCATTCTAAATAGGTCTGCAAATAATGAAGAGAAGCTCATCCTAGGTGACAAAAAGCTACTCTGATATAAGTGAAAAGAAACTAATTCTGCAACTGCAACTTCATTGGGAGCTAGAGAAGGGCAAGAAAGAGTGGATGCCTCTTTGGGAAATGAACAAGAAAGCTACACAGGCCACACAACACTGTCTAAAGACATTCACCACACATACTGCTGTAATTGAATTAAGCATTTCCCACTTAATAACAGCTGTTTAAATTGCTGCTATGGCAGTTTAAGCTAAAACATAGGAATTTGCACAGAGGCAGCTGAGAAAGCCCTCACACAATCCATTCTACTGACTCTGCTTGTTGGATACCAACCTTCTACTGACACTTGGGGATGAAGGGCCAATTCAGTACTGTCTTAGGTTGCTGCAGCTAGGCTGTGCTTACTCCTGTGCATCAAAGACACCCTTGCATTTGACTGCCATGGCTTACTCCACTTTTTCTTTGCAACTACTTGCCCAAGACCATGTGTTCAGTGAGCAAAACTGCATTGTTGTACATGGATATGGATAGGTGGGTCGCTGTTTGTCACTCTTTGCACTTGACGAATGTATTTGCTCCCTTTGCAAATTGCTGTGTTGTCATATACACAACCTGAAGCTACCTTTACAATCCAGCAATTAACAGCCCAAGAAGCAAAAGCACATGCAGATGAAATTAATTCACATTACACTTCTCCATAGCCCTCTAGGCTTTTGATTTTTTTTTACTCTTGATAATCTTAATCTCTTTGGTCTAACCTGGAAATGTCTTCTTTCCTATTCTCTATGTCTCCGCCTCCTACTTTGCGTAGGTTATCTCCGAATTTATTCTTGAACATCAGTACTCTAAAGTGGTTTGTGTTGTATACTTGATATGAATTAAATAAGTTGGGTGGCAAGGCGTACATGAACAGAGTAATTCCAGCAGAACAAAAGAAATCTTAAGTCACCCCTCAAAAATCTCATGTTACACAGGATTACCCTGGAAATAACTATATTAAGGAAAAAAGTAAAAATAAAAATAAAAGAGATCAAAATCCTGGAACAAGTTTTCTGCTTTTAAGGGGTTCACAAGGTTCTTGGCAGAGTTCTAGTAAAACAGAAAACCTCAAACATCCCACGTACTATCATATTCCTGAAGAAGTTCCACTGCTGTGAGGAGAACAGCTCTGTGCTCAGGATCTCGGATGTTCAGTTCATCCAAATCTTCTTCTTCTAAAAGCTTAAAAGTATCCAGATCTTCATAACCATTGAACAGAAAAGTGGGCATGTGCTCCTGCACAATGGGAAAAAAATAAGAAGAGTGGTAAGACAACATATTTATTCAACTTATTTTGTCAATAAAGATACTAAAAGAGATTTTTGCAATGAACAAGAAAAGCATTAAGTTAATTAAGTGCAAACCAGCAAAATTATAGCATTATAGTTTGCATAAACACTGCTCTGAGTTCAGGAAGGTATCTGTACCAGAACTAGAATGCTGCACAGGGTGAGGAGTTTGGAATGCAGTGTATTAGATGGCCTGGGTGTCACGGTACCTGAAGGCACATCATGGCATAGCTTGGTATGAGGGGAGAAGCAACATTTTTGAATGACAGCCACACCAATTTATCCTAAGCAATTCTGAATAGAAATGTGGAAAAAAATGTCCACTTTAAGGACATGGTAACTATTGTTATTTTACACTTTCTGCTTGCCTCTGGAGTGTGCTAGCCTGTGGTCATTCTGTGCAATGATTCACATTGTCTGAGTGCACACGACTCACAGCCTGCAGCCCTTCATCAAGCCTGACAGACAGTTCTGCCTGGCTTCAGCTACTTTCACTCTGCAGCTAAGACCTGATTCTGCTAAGCGGTCTCACAGTCCTTAGGATTATGAATCTGGTGTGCAGCTTCCAAAACTAACAACTTCAAAGGAGTGGTCTTCTTCCTGAAACCAAATGTGAAAGGGTAATCAGAGAAAGAGAGAATTTGAACCTTCAGATTGATGCGATCCAAGAGATCCTCAACTGACTTGGGCTGGGGTGGTCTACTTTTCCGACGTCTTCTGGTGGGCCGCTTCGGCTTCTCTTCCTCTTCATTTAACACATCCACATAGATAAATTTGAAGGTGCCAACTTTGTTGTTCAACAGACCCATCCAAGTGCCCATGGGGGGTTTGCTGATTATATCAATGATGTCGCCTTTCTGCAGACCAAAGAAGCAAGAAAGCCATTTAGATTTCTCACAGGTATTTAAGGCAACACACCCACTTGGATTTCCATGTAAATGGGATGGACAACACATTTCAACATTTTTCAAACTGTTAATCACAGCTTTTGCAAAAATGTCTGATGATACTCGTTTTACAAATGGAAGAAAAAGAAATTAGGTGACATGCCTCAGATCACAGAGCAAGTCAACAAAAGATCCTGGAATGGACCCCAACTGTCCAAATTCAAAAACCTGCTGACATCTCTGGAGAGCATCAATGCTGTGTGGTACAAAAGTCTCTATGCTTGCAACTATCTGAAACTGGTGCAAGTAACACACTCAGTATATACAAACAGAATTCCAAATCAGATCTCCTGAGCAAAGGAAGCCAATGCAGAGGAACTCAGTAAAGTTCCTTTTCCTTATGTGCTCCTGACCATAACAAAGAAATGGACACACTGCTTTTGCATGCCTCAAGAGATTACTTTACATGTATCAGCGTTAATAGGAATTAGCTGCCCATGGAATTTTAAGTAATGTAAAGAGTCAGATAGTTTGAATTGAATACAGCACAACTAAAAATAATCAAATCTAATATCCAGAAAAATTAAAGGAGGTGACCACTCAGTTAGC
Source organism: Cisticola juncidis (assembly GCA_013400215.1). Classification (NCBI taxonomy): domain Eukaryota; kingdom Metazoa; phylum Chordata; class Aves; order Passeriformes; family Cisticolidae; genus Cisticola; species Cisticola juncidis. The sequence goes on from VXBR01010760.1 coordinate 1,821,621, forward strand.
AAAGTATTTCAATATTAACTCAAACCAAGTTATATTAACTGAAATGCCTCTAAGAGACATTGTGTGCAGGTGCAGGCACATTTCTTCCAAGAGTTCTGAAAACTTTTCCGTTGAGGATTATTTCATTGGGCAGACAAAGTATTTTTCCAATTTTTCAAGCAAAACTCTTGCACAATGGAATTAAAATCCATGGCACGTCTTTAATTTTCCAGAAACTAAAGACACAAGTGTCTTTCCATGGATGAAGAGAAACACTAGTATTTACTTACATTCCATAACATTTTGCTATAATTCTGTAATTGCTATATAAGGAAATTGTAAATGTAGAAGACAGGTTAAAGGGCTTCATAAACACATATAAATTAATTAAAAGATTAAGTATGCTATAGTTATTGTAAAAAGGTCTTAGAATTTTAGCAAAATAAATGTTTGACTCCTTAAAAACAGATATAGCTGGTACCTTGAGCTTCAGAGAATCTGTATCATAAGGACTCGGAGTAAAATCAGTGTGAACCCTGGCTCTTCCACAAAAAGGTCCTCTGTAAGGAGGCTCTTCATCATCACCATCTTCTGATTTCACACTCTCCCTGTTGCTGGTTGAGGAATCTGTTGTGCTCACTGTCTGACCACCTGTGTGAGAGACATAGTATCACTTCACAAAGAAGTTTCTTCGTGAAGAAGCCTCAGAAACAGAGGCAAGACAGAAAATGGGTCTTCTTTCCACAAAGCATGGTAATCAAAGTTACAAGTCCTTAAATGCTTCTACTTCTTATACACACATGTGGATGGGAGAGTTAGCAAATCTACTCTGCATTCCTGCTTTCCTGAATTCACCCCCTCAACATTTTACCAAGAAGCTGTTTAAGAAGTGCCTCATCTATGGTACATCACAAGAGATTGATGACATCTTTCTGGGAAGTTCTGCTCACAAAATGTTTGCACAGAAAATAAGCTCTGAAACCTGCAAAGGAGTTCTAGAATATCTCTCAAGTCCAGAAATTTGGTCAATAGTGTAGCAAGTTCACATCACATGTGCTCCATTTAAGCTGTTTCTTGTAGACAGCCTTAACCTGACAGGCTTTAAATACTACTCTTGCTTTAGTTAACCAGAGAAACTCAAGATTTCTCTTGAGAGAGGGTGGAAGATCCATCTCGAGTGCTCAGGAGAAATCCAGTGTAAAGATGAGCCTGTTTACTACTTGACTAGCAGTAAACAGCTTCATTATTACATTACATTTCTATTAGAATATTTATATTGTAATACCAGGATCCAGCAGACAGAAAGCAGGATTTAACTTTTTCACAGTTCTATAGAAATATAAAGCAAAAAACCCCATCTTTGCACCGAAGAGCTTCTAGTTCTTTGCAAACCCCTAATGACTAACCCATCAGCTTTTCCACGTTTTAACCACTGTTTCTGCTTTGACTTTTCTGACTCTGCTTTCAGTGGAGATCTCTGCTTCCTGAAGCTACAAAAATGGAGCAACACAATTACAACTGAACTTACTCATTGAGCTCTGACCGCTTAAGGAACTCCTCAGGCTCTCCACTGAGCCACCAGCTTTCAGCTTGGGTTTGTCCAGGGAGTCTGTGTCTGGTGGTGGCGACTGTGGGGAACCCGGCACGATCCCAGGGCTGGACTCCTGACAGAGATTGGACCATTAAAACTTAATAAATGAACAGGCACTGATGAGAGCTGCTTGTCTGCCCCCAAGGAAAAAAGATTTGGTTTTCCTGCTCTTTACCAGACAGGCTGCAAACATTGATCTACTTATTTGGCAGTACCCAGCTGTTGTAGAAACTCCACTTTATTAGGCATGATAGTGGTGATGGAAGCAAACAGAGCAGTCTGAAAAAGCTAGCATTGTAAGTAGAAAAAAACCCCAAAACTGTACACAAAACCCTCAGTTCAAGGGTTTTCATGACATAACTTCCATTTCCCAGGACTGCGAGCATCCCTCGCGACCGGTCCGAGCCCACTTGGGGGCGGTGTTAACCAGGAAGAGCTCTGCTTTCCCAGCGGCTTTCCAACCTATTGCTTACACAATCCAAGCGGCAAGCTCGGTTTCAAACAAATCCCGAAGATTTTTGATGCTCTGCTAAAGGAAAAGGGAAAAAGACAGCAATTGTTTCTAGGCCACTGAAATTCAAAGCCTAATTTAGAACTAATGTACTTCAGGCTTGCCTTTAAGAATAGACTATAAAAATCTGTAATGAAAGAATAATAGGAAAATCTTCTGTCAGATGCCCCTTTCTGACAAACTGTGCCTGTATTTTAATGGGCTGCTGCACAAGGCAAGCTTGTGATGGAGAGAAAAGAACCTGTAATAGCAGAGGAGAGCTGTGTATGCGAAGTTATGCTGGGCATTTAAACTAGGGTGTAAATTGCAGATTAAAGATGTTACTGTGACCCTGTGTCACAGAGTGGTTCCCTTAATAAATTATGATGGAAAAGAAATGGAAATAGAGAGTGAGCAGTGTAGTGCCATCAAGGACAGACTCCTGATGAGCTCCCTAAATGAAAATCTGAAAATGCATTTTCCATGGTACTGCCATCTATAGGAAGCCATTTCACAGTGAGGGATTTTATAAGAACATAGGAATAAGTCACACCATATAATCTTGTTAGAAATTTCTTCAGAGATGCCTCGATGCATGGGAATCAATATTGATTATCACTTCTACATTATTAAGTGGATTCCACTGCAGACCTTACATACCTGCTCAGACAAAGAGCTGCTGTATTTTTTTGACATCCTTTTCTTCATGGTTTCTTTTACAGACTTCACCTTTTTGCCCAGAGATATACGCGAGGCAGAGGGTGATTTGATCACTTCTTTATAAACAAATTCTCCTTCTTTGCCCTGCAAAATAAAACAGGGCTTAAGCCTTTAAAATAGAAAAGCCATTTTTCCCTCAGCCAGCAGTTATTGCAGAGGTGTTCAGGTAGACACAGGACAGCAGCACAGTGTCCTTTTGCCTTCTCCAAATTCACTGTTGAGGCCTTGTGCAAACCACTGCAGTAGTCCACTGTAGCTTACTCTTCAGGCCTGATGTGTAAGCTTTTTGTGAGAGTATAGTGTGTAGATGTGTTGGGAACTGTTAGGATGCCTGTATTCCATTGAATTTCACTAATATTAAAACCCCACGTTTCAGGCTAAGCCTTTCTAACAGGACACACAACAGTAGTTGTGGCTCATGTTGGTCAACACTACAAAGAGTTTAACAGGAATAAAGGTACCTCTGAGATACTAGCCAAATATATATCTCTTTGTGTGTGCATATATATATATGTGGATATCTACATTTGGCTACCCAAATTTAATTTATTTTTCCGACAGACATTCTGCTAGCCTCTGTGGTTTTACTACAGACTGTACAAAAAAAAACAACCAAAAACCAAACACCACAAAAAATGTGCTAAATTCATCAACCATGGTAGGTTAAAATTGCACTGCTCTTTTTAAGGCACACAACAGAGTACTGAAGAACTAAATTAGCCAGTCTCTATATAGTGAATGACAAAGACCAGCTGCTTTGAATTCATTTAACCTTTTCTAAACCAGCTTAATGTACCAAGCACTTACTTATGTCAGAAGTACTCAGTTAACAGGGATCAGCTGACATTTTACCAAACTTGTATGATTCAGCCCTTATTCAGACTGTCCAGGCAGGATATTAAACACAATCCTATGTTCTACTCTGTTTCAGGAACCACTGAGCAATGCAGCTCTATTAGATGTTCTCCAACACCCTCCATAGGCAAGGTGCACCAAAAATCACAGCACAAAAAAGAACCAAAATCCATCTGGCCATAGAGATCGACTACTGAGTTTGGTCTGTGACTTGGTTAAATTTAGCTACAAGAAGATAGCAAACCCTATAATAAATGTACACGATATTGTACATTAATCCTTTTTTCTACATTTATGTATGTTTTCTACTTCATCAATGTTCTTACAAAAAGTTTCTCTGAAATTCAACTGATACTTCATTTCTGACAATACTCTATTTTTCCCCTTAAAAGTTGTTCATAATTACAACTTCCTTGGTAATTTTGGTCTCTTATCAGAAATTAAGGACAGCTTTTTGCCTAATCTTTTTTGAAAAAAAAAAATCTACTTAATGGACTTATATGTTTTCAAGACAAAAAACTGCTTTGATCCACATGTATTGTTCTAATGCACTGAATGACTGTCACTACTGATGCTCCCAGGGATAAATATAACATCTAGACTTCACACTTTCATATATTAAAACACATCTCATCAAAACAAGTTATCTATGTTTAAAGAGAAGCACTGTAAGTTATGAAGTTGATTTTTTTACTGATGCTGAAAATTGATGAGTAAAATATCCACCCACAGATTTAGCAAATTCAGGGGTAATTTATGATGTTAAAAAATAAGGCAACAAAAAACATGTCCAAAAACCTCAGATGATATAAAAAATAATATAATGCCGGCATACAAAATGGTTGGCAATTTAGACTTGATTTAAGAGGACAGAAAAGTTATCAGATACAATGCTGAAACAGAAAAAAAAAACATATATGGGCAAAAGGAAAAAAAAATGTTCACAATTTCATTTGATATAATTTTCTGGCTCATTTCTGTTCTGTTATTTTTGACCACAGGCCAACCAACAGTAACAGTGGGATCAACATGAGTAACATAAAATGGAATTAATTCTCAGGGGAGATTTTTTTAAAACACAAGAATGCTCTGAGATCAACCGCACAGCACCCAGCACGTTGGGATCCTGGTCTACTCTAGAGCTCTGAGATACAAGGAGAAAACTAATACTGAACTTCTTACATAATGACTTCCATGAAAATAATTTGCCGATCTTCAGTGAAGTTAGCCTCATCATTCCGAATAGTAAATATTTTTACCAAGAAAGTTTAACAAGCACATGTTTTGCCTTGGGTGATGCTCTGAGGAAGTCAGATATAAGAATAGCCCACAGATGTGCCCCCAGATCTGGGCTTTGATCACTTGTTCCTACCTCTTTACACATACTGTATATAAATACTTATACACACATGGATATGGGTGGGTATGTTATTCTCAAAGCTAAGGAAGTTTGACGTTAGCAAAGATGCTCTGTTTTCTTGGATCCCCAAACTATTATTACAGACCTAAATTACACTTCAGTCTATTATAACTCTACTGTGCATTTCATTTTATGCTATTTCCAGTCTGCACCTTCTCAAACTCACCATTTGGTCAGAACTGTTTCCAATATGAAGGGAACGATTTGTCAAATCAAAGCCTCCAAAGCTACAGGTTCTCTGTAAAAAAAACCCAAGGGTAGATAGTTTTATCACCATTATTAGCTCACTTTGAACATCTGCAATTTGGAGAACACCAATTAAAATACAACATGGAAAGAAACAAACAAACAAAGGGATGAGAGATTATAAATCAGGAAATCTGTTGTAAGGCAATATGAGTCTCTCTTTTCCAGAGACAACTCCTTGGCCTAAGGTCTGCTGCGGTTGAGTCATCTACTGCCTACTCCTCTTTTTAAAAATAAAAAAGACTGCTTGGTCTGAGGAAACTGTTGATCTTATGCATCAAGTTTTCCAAGGTGCTGGCAACTCCATCTCTTCACTCCCATCTGCCTTCATGAATAAGTCCACAGCAGCACAGAAACAGAGAACCACCAATCTTCTAAATCTTTTAAAGCATTGAATAACCTACCTTCTGAGCAGCTGCATAGGCTGCATTTCCACTGAAATACAGGGAATCACCAGAAGCTTAGTAGGGTAAGCCCTAGGTAAGAGGAGGGAAAAACCCAGTCCAGCTGTCCATAAGCATTGTGTCCCCAGAGACTCAGCAAGCCTTGATTCCAGATTAGTCACTTCTAGCTTTTTCTTTGCAATCCAAGAGGTAATAAACCCCGACCAATGAACAGCCAGCTGCACAGAACTCAAGTAACAGGCTTTGGCAGAAGTCTCAAGGGGCAATGCAGGGAAATGAAGGTATGGCCATTACAATCAACTTGCACAGCTTCAGCAATGTGTTCTGAGTGTGGTTTTGAAGACAGGCAGATGCCTACTCTAAGTATTCTTTTCAAAGTCAGAGCTGAGATAAACAGGAGGCAGAAGATCAGCCATGTGAACTAAAAGTTCTTAGGGCCTGAACTACCCAACAGAATAACTTCAAAGACACTTTCAGAATCAATTAGGTATTGATTAGGTATTGGCGTACACCTACAAAGGACTGTGAGTCAGTGAAAACCCACCACTTGGAACTACCAGCCCGCTTCATCTATGAGGAAGAAGCAAGCTGTATAAACTGTGACACTTAATAAACCATTATAGGAATTAATTCTTTTAAAGTAAACACTCTGCCTGTTCACCACTTAGAAGCAAACATATTAATGGCTTTTAAAAGATTTCATTTCTAGCTTCTTGCTGCTTGCACCCAACAAACTTGGATGACGGTTTTTGTACCCACTACAACTCTAGTGGAACACAAAGCCAGCTTGGTCTAGCCCCCACACATTAGAGACAATGCTGTGATACACAATTTTTCTACATGTTCTTCCAGAAGGCAATGTGACTATGGCACAGGTTTTAAAAATTTTTTTTTAGAAAACATTTGAGACCAACCACAAGTAATAAGAGTGATTTCTAAAGCACAGCATGTTTAGCTAGGAGTAATTTGGTCCCTCTGTGAAGAACCATTATAACTAATCCTACAGTGTATGGTAATCCCAGCAATGAAGAGTGGACATCTGGAACTGCTCTGAGCAAACTTGTCTGTCAAACCAGCCAGAGCTCCTCCTAAAGAAGTCTTCTTGGAGAGCAAAACAACTGTGGGTTAAAAGCTTCTGATTAAATGCACATTATTACGGGAGCTTGTTGTTTCACTATGGACCTCCCCATACATTTAAAATTTAACTTCCACCTTCAGATTCCAGTAGGGACCCTGGCAATTCTGCAGCAAACAAAAGGTCTGTGGATGGAGGAGAGGGATATTCAATGGAATGGCCATGCAGTCAAAAGTATTGTTCTTCTGGGAGAAAAGAAAAACTGATGCCATTTGAAAATTTCATGCATGTCCAGGCCACTGAAACAAATATAAATGACAAAAATGAATGGCAAGGCAAGACAGAGTGACCAATTCCACTGAATACAGAGGCATTGCAATTTCCCTGAGGTTGCAGCAAACAAACACTAAGCATTTCTAGGAAGGAGAGGCATTAGTTGAAGCTTGTCAGCTACTTGCAGTTTCAGGAAGAAGTGCATTGAAGAAGTTAGTAAGGACAGCAGGTCTCCAGCATTTATCCCATTCAAACAAGGCTGGAGAAGCAGCTGACTGAGAAGTTCCTCAACAACAACAAAATGCTGTCCATTTTTTAACTGTATCTCTGTGATTTAGCAAAGGTCAGTGCAGATAGTTTTCATAATGAAATTACTATGGTGAGACAAGACTAACTTATTAGAAGAACTGAAGAGTTTGTTTCTGTCATCTGTATTTACTAAGACAGTTTTAGAGGGTATTTTTAATTATGGGGCATCTCCAGAACCTATGAGTATGCTTTTTGGTTCAAGATAACCTTACTATTCAACCCACAGAAGGATGAGCAAGGTTTCGCCTATCATTGCAATATCCTTAAAGGAAAACAACATCTTCTGAGTACAATGTCTGTAGCAATAAACAGTATCCTGTGAGGAGCAGGGTAAGCAGTCAATGCAGAAGAAACAGTAAAGCTGCCAAGAGAGAATGTTCATGGTATTGGGTAGAAAAAAAATCTGTATTTCGTGGCCAAAGAGCAAAAAGTGAACCATGAAGGCCTGGTCACCTCCCACAAGCTATTTAAGAAGACCACAGCTGTCACTCTTATACCTTACATCAGAAGAAATAAGGCAGAGAGCTCTCAAAAAAATCTGTTATCTAAGAGGAAAAGCTGTTTCTACTTTATTGTACACTGGAATATCTTGCTTAATGTTACGGGTGCACTGCTGTTTCCATCCACTAAAGTAGGGAACATTGTCAACTAGACAACAGACTAGCTGGCTCCGCTTTGGAGATCTGGCACCCAAGGCAAGTTCCTAGGAAACTCAGAATCATGGTTCACAGAACTGGGTCATATAACCAGGAAGCAGCTTTGGATACCTCTGGAGTGTTCAAATCACAATTTCTCACTGTAAGCACAATTTCCTCTTTTGGCCACCCCTAGTTCCCTTGCTGTAATGCTCTGAGGGAAGATACCACCATCATTTCGTGCTAGAGAGAAGGAGCAGTAGTGATAATTCTGATGGTGGTGAGCAGCAAGCAGGAGGACAGTGACTATCCAATGCAAAACTCTCTGTCTTTCTGCAGCTGTGTATGTAAGGGAGAATACTGATTGGGTAAGTGAAGTGATGAGATGCAATCTGAGAAGGGAAGGGCCAATTTAAGGCAATGACAGCTGCAGAGAAATAGAGCACAGTTGAGTAACACTCTATTACTCTGAAAATCTTGTTCATATCTTGGTACCCCTTGAAGAGAATACTGACTCCCAAAGCATCATAAAGACCATATTTACAGCATCTCAAACCTTCTCTGTTCACTGGTGATCTCTTTTTCTGCACTAGGTGAATTTAAAAAGCAGAATTTTGTCATATTTTCTCTCTCTCAAGGAGTTATTCTGTACACACAGAAACGGCAGACTCAACAAAACTCTTCTCTGATTATATCAAGCTCTTTCCTCCTTACATCTGCATTACAGTGCTTAAGAGTTTCTAATGGCAAAGAAAGCAGAAGAATTGAATTTTAGTTAAAAATACAAAGCAGAAAGTGTTCACTGCAACCTCACGGAAACTGGAAGACCACCTTCATGGCAACTCTTTGACTCACAGACTTTTGGTGGATTCTCAAGAGAACCCTTTTAGTACAGCGATCCACTGTGGCAGCCCACTTCCTCTTGGCCTCCTCATCCTCCTCCAGCAGGCATCTCCTCAGGTCCTGCTTGTCGGCCTTGCTCAGGGTCCTGTCAGTAACGGGACGCACCAGCTGAGAGAGGTTGAGGTGACTGTACAGGCTTCTCTCCACCACATAGGTGATATTGAACTCGCTGACAGAGGTGCGCCCTCGGAGCCTTCTGTTTGGGAAGCCACAACCTCCACCCCCTTTCGTTTTGTGCCGCAGTAATTGGAGGTCGCAGGTTGTGGGGGCTGCTCCTTTCCTAGCAGGGCGCTGGCAAAGAAAAGCTCTGGAACAGGAATAGTTAGTATCCATTTTCTTCAATCGGATCTGCTTCCTTACACTCTGAATCTCCTCCAGGGACACCAGAAGATGGTGCTTGTGCCTGTTGCTGTCATAAAAGCAAATGCTTTCTGTACTTACCCCGTGGCTCAGCGAGCCGAGGCTCTTCTTCATTTCCCCATCTGTCAAGGAGCGGCAAACTTTCTGAGACTTCTCCTCTTCTGGGTAAGAGAAAAATGTCCCAAGTTTCTTGGGAGGCTTGATAAGGCCACGGCTATCAGTTTTGCTGAAGGTCTTTACCAGCTTCCGGTTAGCTCCCCAAGTATCAAGACTGCTGGATGAGGGAGAAGTAGTAAGTGAGTCCGAGTCGTCCTCTGGCTGCTTTTCACAGGAGCTGTCAAAGTAGAATTGCTTCTTGTGAACTCCAGAGTAAAGTGCTGATCTGTCATCCAGTATAGGAGAGTTGTCAAGTGAGTGCTCTTCCACGCCTACAGGGGACAAAAGCAGCACAATGCTTGTCATTTTTCTTAATTTTCTAAGATGTTTTCCTGTAGAGTCTTACTGTATTTATTCAAGATACCACCCACTTAAATTGGAAGAAAAATATTTTTGATATAAATTGCTCAGAAGTTATTTTTGAGTGGATACACCTGAAGCAGCTCCTTCCATTTGTTAAGTGAGAATGCTGGGATTAGTTAAAAACCGACAGAAGACAACATCCTGTAAGCAAACGTACCATTATTTTAAGTTTCTCTCCTTCATCTACAGCTAAGACCACAGCTGTTCCCACTAAAGAACCCCTTAAAAGCTGGAGCTGGGATCTGTTTCTCTTGTTTTTTTTCTGATACTTGCATATGATACTCAGCTCTCATATGATACTCAGTGAGCTTATAATAGGTCAGAAGTACACCGAGGTATTCAAACCCAAACAAAAGTACCTCTCAGGTCCATTTTTCCAATACCTAGCACTCCTGTGGCTGCAGAAAGGAGTATTTTTCACAGAAAGTTATGGATCTGAACCCCAGGATGAAATTTAAAGTTCTGGGGTTTTGATGGGGGAAGAAGCACCAGTTTTAATCACACAGAATTTATTTAGCAGATGCAAACATGAAGAAGTAGGTCAAACTGCAGATGTGCCAATTTCAACAGTGTCCTGGTAATGAAAGAAACACTTAGTTTTCACCAAATTTTTCCAGAAAATATTTCACAGGAATATTTTGCAACATAAGTACTGGATATGGGCCAGGTTTCTTTTTTGGGTTGGAGAGAAGAGAATAAAAAACTTGAAACTGCAATTCCTTTTAACCTTTATCATATAAGAAACTTTTCTCTGGTGTTTTCTTTTGAGCAAAGTATAAGCACAGATATTAAATGCAATAACAAGGTAAGAGTCAAAAAAAAGTACATATCCTCCTCTGTCTCCCTGACAAATTTCACATCATTAATAGCTATGTATCACACACACACACAAATATGATTGTATTTCTTTCTTGCCAAAATAAATTTAAGGACCTAACTCTGCCTTTATCTTTGATTGCTTCCACAGGCTTACAGCAGAGCTAAATCTGAACTGTTACCAAAATATCTATGGTTTACTAAACTGGCTCACTCAATAACAAGGGACACATTTCACAATGACAGATTAGCAGCCCTGTGTAGGAGTCCTGCCTCACCTTCAGTTCACTCTGTTGGCAAAATATATTTGACACACATTTGTTGAAACCCAAGGTGCTATTTTACTATGATAAAGCTCATCATGACATTGAAGGGATAGTGGATCACATCTGACATGCAACTTTCACTCTTGAGAAATTTTTTGGGGTAGGTCTGTAGATTGAAGTCTTGTTTTGATACCACTTTCCCTGGATTGTCCAGCTTGCTCTTCTTCCCCTCTACATCTTAATTTGAACAGAAAATAGACATTCTCCTGGGACTGAGTATGTACTGATAAACAATTTTAGTCCACTAAGTAAATATGTTTTTAAACAGCTTGTAAAATATGCATTGTGTGTGAACACTGTAACAGATGTTATTTGGAGTGAGTCCATGACACAAAGCCATGACACAGATGCAGATGTGATGCATTTTTAAGTGCTATATAAGAATGGTGCCCAGGAATTAGGAAGTTTCAGTTATTTGGCTCACTTAGGAGCAGATTAAGACAAAATACATATGGATTCAGATATTGGCAAATTCTAGTAAGTACCAGCTCAGCCAAATGTATATTCATTGTGATAACAGTGTCAGTAATAGAAATATGGGAGAAGAATCTGAGACTAGTGTGCTTTTCTTTAAAATCTACAGGAATACATAAGGGAAATTCAGCAAAGTTGTTCTTTGCGAAGAAATTTTGGAGTAGGATTATGCAGAATCTTTCTTCCAGGAAACTGCATGTCAGTTTTTGAAAAAAGTCTACTCTTACACTATACTAAAAGCTGTTAAACATTAAGGAATTTATTTAAATTGTTCTAATGTTACTCAATCAAATATTATAGCAAACTCCCCAAAACCTAGTCACTTTTGATTTCACTTGACTTCACATTCATAACACAGATTCAAAGAACCATAGCAAATAGCTCAAAAACCAATCCAGTCAACTGCAGGTAACTTGGAAAGCCAGACAGCAACCCTAAATCTGACCACCCTATTTTTTGTGATCTTGCACAGCCCTCTGACATATCCAATTGGAAATACAGACCTGTATTATGAGAGACTGGGATGGACAGCATTTTTGTCCAAAACAAAAGTGAAGCACTTTTAATTTGCCATATGAAAATTTGGGTATCGACTTTCCTGAAAGGAACCTCATAGCTATCTACTGCTAAGATAGACTTGGCTATTTAGGGGGCTTTCAAGTTATACAGAAGTTATGTAGAATTAATCCACATTGTTATTTAGCAATAACTGGTTCTGCTATCAAGCTTTCCAAGAGTGAATCTACAAAGAAACTCTGGAGTGATAGATAAAGTAATCAGAGAAGTGTAGAACTAGAGAAGACAGACAGCATATGGAAAAAGAAGGGAGAAGAATAAACTTTTTTTTTTAATAGAATTGCTATTTCAGTGCTTCTTCTGCAGGGGGCAGGGGTGGAAAAACTCAATGGAAATAAAAACCCTGGAAGGAGTGTAGTGAAAGACTAAGGAAAAAGGAAATAAGGAGGTAAAACACTGTAAGAGAGGATACAGAGAGCAAGACAGATAATTAATATGCTGAAGAGAAAGTCTGGTCCAAATGCAGGAAGGCATCTGCATGTCCAGCAGCCCCTGTGCTGTCTGCTCCTGCATCTGCTCCCATCCCTGAAGCCTCCTCCTGATTTCTCCTGCAGCTTTTCAAAGGCTCATGGGGAGAGGAGAAGGAGGTAGGACAGGCTTCTCTGAATCTTTCCCCAGAGCAGTGGAAAAATATTCCTATTTTGTTTATCCCATCTCAAAATCCACATTTTTGTTTCCAAGGTATCCCAGCTTTATGCTTACAATACGAGGTGATAAAACCTTTCCAGACAGAGACAGCTGTCCATTCCAGAGCTCTAGACTGCCTGTGCCTTTCACACCAGCCAGTAACACCACCCATAATGTAGGAGAGGCAGGCTAGATCACACATCTGCCAGCAGCTTCCTGCCACGCAAGATGCATGTGTTCTCTTTAAGTGCACTAGGAAAGAATCATAATACTGCTCAGCTCACTGCAGAGCTGAGGGGAAGGCCACCAACATAGAGAGGTGCCCACAATTCCAGTAAGGACTCAAGCATAGCAGCGCAGAGAGGCTCCTGAGGATCAGGCTCCATTAATCTGAGTGCTCACACATGCATACAGGTCATCTGGAGTTAACGCTGCAGCATGGTGTTCCCAGGGCCTGAACTCTGCTTCCCTTTCTCCACCCTCCTCCTCCTCCCTTCTCTCCCCCTCTCTGTAGGGAGCAGAGCTCGTTCAGAAGCCAAATTGCAGAAAGGATCCCCCAGCAGTAGAAGTCATGAGGCAGCCTCTATCCCACAAGAATATCTGACAGAGTGTCTGTATTTTTGCCACAGAGTGATGCCATGTGGTTCAACTGCACCACCAGCCTGCTGCTACCCTCCCAAAACAAGCAGGAGTTTCACCTGTGTGCCACCCAGGGCCTGGGAGGAGGGAGCAGTGTGCTAATGGCTCCACTTATCTCCTTGTTGAGCTTGTGGGACAGCTGGCTGGGATTGCTCCCAGGCTCGTTCCCTCCCCAGCACGGGGCATAAAACATAAGCCAACTTCTAATCTCTTAATGAGGGGCTCTCCAGCGCTGCTCTGAGAACACCAGATCAGCAGTAACCACATTCTAGGCTGTCACTTTCCTCTTTCAAAAGCCTAAAAATTCAGTAACCTAAGGCATGCACAACAGACAAGGCAGTTGTTCCTACCATCCCTCATGAATACTCCACCCCACCCTCCCAACCCTCCACTTTCTGTCCCCTCTCAACAGAAACATGTATTCACACAAACAGTTTTAACCATGTTGCTTTTTACCTTCTGTGCTGGGTTTTTTCATTTCTTCAACTCTTATGAGTTTCTTCCTGACTCTGCGAGTAGAATTCACCAGCTTGTGCAACCTCTTAAACTTCACCGACTCCTCTGTTTCATCATCGGATTGTTCTCTTGACTGGCAAAGAAACAAAGGGAATATTAATAATGCAGTAGTTCCACGGCTTGCTCCTTCAAGTCAAGTTAACCCAGCTCATCTGCTGCGTTATGTCAATGCAGCTCTGCAACTGGTGTTATATTTTCAGCTCGGGTCAGAGAGAAACATTTAAATTACTGAGGGTTTTCTTGTTTTCTTTTTTTTTTTTCTTTTTCTGAAAGCATGACATACCATTTTGATTTCTAAATCTGTGCAACGTAAGATCCTAGGCACCGAAATGCATTCCTGCCCTTGTCTTTCTTCACATGCATTGTGTAATAACTACTTCCACGTCCTCTTCCAGTATGTTTCAGGCAGGGCTCTTTTCCAGGGTTCTTCTTACCATACCAGTTATACTCCCGTGGTTTAGCCAGTCCCTGGTCTGTCTGGCATCTCAGAACTTGCTGTTTAAACCCGGTTATAAACAGCTTTTCCAAACTGAAGCTCTGTCACTGACGACTTCTCTTTTTTTCCTCCCAGTCTTCCCAGAAAATCAAAAACAGCAGCACAAGAAGGGGATGGGAAGGAAAGGAAGGAGGAGACCTCATCTGCCTCACTCACGGACTGCCACAGCTACAAAATATTCCCTTCCTCCTCCCTGCTCCTTACACTCCTCCTGAAGGCTCTTGAGGCTGGAGTTAAGATGGACAGAGCATTCCTCCAGCACTGACCAAGGGAAAACTCTGACCTTTTCAGATATACAGTGCAGTCCATATTCCCCAGCATCCCGTTTCGTTTTGCATCTGATCCAGCATGCTCAGTTCCAGCTGTTTTCCCTCAAGTATCAAACATTACAGAGACAAAAAAAATTTCCCTTCTCTGCAGCAGCAGTGACACAACAAGCTGAAACAATCCATTCCTTGTGAACGAGAAGACAACTTCGATTTTCGAGCCAGATCCAATGTTCAACGTGCTACTTCCTCTGTTTTAATCAGTTCAGAATGTGGAAGGCGGTGGGGGAAGGGCAGGGAAGAGAAGAGGAGGCCAGCAGGGCTCTCTGGCTTGGCCAGGACAGCCCTGGCATCCTGTGGTGCTGCACATTCCTGCACACAGCACAGGCTCCAGCTGGAGTGCGGTATGGATCGTATATGTTACTTTGTCTGCACTCACAGTCCCAGCCAATTCACAGCATTCCTAATGGTCAGCTCTAAAAACCCTGATGCAACTTCCTGTCAGTGCAGCTATCTGGGTTTCCACAGTGTGTTCATCCTTTTTTCTGCTTCTCCTTAATTAAACTTTTAAAAATAAAGATCCCCAAGAGATGCAAGCCAAGTAAAAACAAACAAACAAGAAAAAACCATCCCCTTCTCTTCCCAGCAAAAGTGCTGTCTGCTTATCTGGAGGATGAGTAAGAGAGGCCGAACATAAAAAATGCTTTCTACTTTTGTGGTGCACTTAAATACCAGGATGAGGCAGATGCAATGGGGCAGGACACCGATCAGCAGCTGCACTGGAATGCTTCCAAAGGCACACACAGAGCCAGGGCAGCTCTGAAAACCTACCTCCCAGGCATACACCTCACAAGGGCTCCAGAACCACACCAGAGCAAACAACAAATTTCTGCAAGGGCACTGTCTGTTACCAGTTTTCCACAAACTTTGCATTACTCCAGAATAAGAAGGAATACCAAGCTGACCACATACAGCAGTAGGAATTGTCATTCTATCATCCAAGAATTGCACAAATGTGTTTATTGTGGTTACAGACTGGCTAGGTAATTAATAAACTTCCTTTGGGAAAAATAGGACTATAAAGAGTACCAGGGTTGTTTACATCAAGTAAATTAAGCAACAACATGAGCATTAATTCAGAGATTATGCCTAGGCCAATGTAGTGATATGTCAAACAAGACAGACACATTTAGATAAGATGATGAATGGATTATTGACTGTAATCAAGAAGTTCAGTCAAGACTTCTTGGACCATTAAGTGCATCCTGGCAAGCAACCATCATGCATATTCTGCACTCAAGATATGTTTATTTTAAATGCAATTACTCTAGGGAACTGCTTTCCATCAGTACTTTTCGCACACCCTCAGTTTGCAAAACTACTGTTTCTGAAACTGCGAGCTCTCTAAGACTTGGAGAACAGCTCACACCTGGTCCTCCCACCCAGGATTTCATTGAAGAATGAACAGCTAGTCCTACTTTGCTTTGTCCCACTGATATCTGGTAAGGAACTGGGCCTCCTCAGGGTTATGAACACTGAACAGCAACAATGAAGAAACAGCTTTTACAATGTCTGACATTTGCATTCACCACGGCAAAAGCAAGTGCCAAAACAGCCTCAGCACAAGGTACTGAAATCAGTGGTGATACAGAGGGTGCTCACCATACTTCAAAATAAAGTCCAATCACAATTAAGTGCCAGCTGCTTCTCCCCAACGCTACAGGACTCCTAGTAGAGGAGTCAACCCTTTTGAGCTGGGGTTCTCCACAAGCAGCGACAGATCCTTTTTATCACCAGTGCTTTGCAGGTAAGTGAGAACAGGTCGTGCTTTATCGTTAGATGAAAGACAGTCTCCCTCCAGAAGCCTACTTCCTATCATACCAGGTAGCATGTGGCAGAGAAATCTTCTACAGTAAAAAAGGATGGACAGTAAATTTATGCAAAAAGGTCTAAAAATTGTGACTACACCAGCGGTGCTGCTCAGGAAACCTCATATCAAATAATGCAAATTCCTTGAAAATGAGTGCATTTTCAAAAAGGATTACTACTCTTCACTTGCTTCCTGTTTTTGAATCAAGTTTTTAAGAAAGGCCTTGGAATTATCAAAAGTTTCCACTTTGGCACATGGGAAATAGAGCTTAATGTTCCAGCTCAAGCAGCGCTTTCTTTTATAGCTAATATTAAACAGAAAACAGAAATGTAAAGCATTCAGGCCATAACCGACATATTTGGAAATCACTGAACTTTCATGCTTGGACTTCCCCAACCCCTCCCCTCTTTAATGGTGACCAAATTGCTTTTTTTGGTAGCTGTCCCTGACTTCAGATGGGAAAATTACCCCAATGTCCCCAAAGCATGGCAGGCTGGGCAAATTGTTTCCTGGACACATCCAGCAGAGAGGCCTTGGCACAGGGCTTGGATGTAGGCAGCTGACAGCCCCCTCCTGCTCTGTTCCCCCTTCACAGGCACTCCAGAGTGCTGCACCACTGCAGAAGGGTAGACATGGTATGTTATAGAGAGCATTGCTCAGCCAGAGGCTCTCCGGCACTGGAGGAGTCCATGCTGCACCCTGTTCACCAATGCCTCCTGGCCCCTGGCACATGGCTCTTCCACCAGGGTGAGCCTCAGTGTCCTTAACATGCTGATGAAACAGCCAGAGCCCCTCCAGCTCCCTGCACCCCTGTGCACAGCCAAGGCAGGCCTCTCCCTGTGCCCTCAAGGGGACAACAAACAGATTTGCAGTACTGCAAATAGGAACAACTTAACTTCCATCTCCTCTGCTCCAAATTTTTCCATCCGAAAGCCCATATGGCCCAATTTTTAATTATTTTGGCTAATGCTGTATGTAGTAACTCTGTGGTGAATGCTTAAGTGTTTCATTTCTGGTTTCCAGGGCAACATTACATCAGATTGCAGACAGCTGGCTCCACAGCCCTAAACCATAGCAAATTGGCCAAAGCCGATGCACAAAACTCGCGCTGGTTGAAAGCGAGCGCGGGGCTCAGCCGGGCTGCCGGCACAGCCCACGGGGCCCCTTGGCGGGGCTGCCTGGGCGGAGCCGCCTTCCCGCGCCTTGGAGCAAGTGCATCCCGCATCTGCGATGCTCTCACGGTGCGGAAACCCGCCAGCTCGGAGAGCTTGGCTGCACAAACGCGCCGAGGGCTGCAGGGAAACAGGGAATGTATTAACAGCATCTGGAAATCCCAAGAACTGCATGCACAGGACTGCAGCCACCACGTACCACACGGCCGGAAAACTACAGAGAGGCCATACCCACTGCCCAGCTTTTCACTGCAAACAGATGTGGCCACAAACAATGAAGATGGTCTCAAATCCAGAAGAAATAAATCTCCTGTGCCACCTCTCATGTCCCTTCACCTTGGAAAACTCCCTACTTGTGCACCTCCAAAGGCCATGCTTTGCATCACCTCACTCGTAAGATCAAAGTAAAGAGCTTTACTTTCAGGAACAAATAGGAAATTAGCAGATGTTCTCTGGCATTCTAGGAGCTCTCAACAGTTCTGCTCCTGGCACTCACTTCATTTTTTCTCTGTTTCTCACTCAGACTCTTTGCTGCTGCTTGCTCGGGAGGCAGGCACACGCCTTGCTCTGCTGCTCTCTAATATCCAGCCCACTTCACACGCCACAGAAATAACAATCTTAACCTCCCTCTTTGAATCAGTGCTTCACACAGAGAGAGGGAGAGTGAGAGACAGAGAACTAACATTTATTAGCGTTCTTGGAATTAACTGGCAAAATGTAAACCAGAAGTAAGTAGCTGGCTTTCGACAGGACTATGTTTGGAAACACTTCAGGGTTATAGCAGCAGCCCTTAAAAAACAGGCAAAGCTTGGTAGCCATGTCCCAATAAAAATGTGCAAGAAACACTAGGACAACATTCAGCTAAAGCTATCATAACTGATTAATTTGCTTCAGCTCCAGAGAAAACCCCAAGCATATTTGACTTTTACATGAGTCGTGTGAAGCCATTTAGAGAGATGTTAAAATTTTACAGTTCACTTCATGCCCAGTAACAATTCAGCCCCTAACTGAAATCTCTAGGAAACCTTCCGTCTAAGAAAAAAGGAAATATTTTAATACCTGATTAAGCTTAAGCTGCAATTCTTTTCACTACCAGACAATTCCTGTTCAGCAAAGTGGGGGAAAAAATCACATTTAGATTCACAGACACATCACATTACATCCCCCAGCCCTGGCTAGGTCACCTCACAGCTACATGCTCTATAGTAAATGCAAAGAGACTTTGCTATTCCCTTTAGGATATGTGGCTACACGTGTCCTTTTTTCTTTCTAACAGGCTTTCCATCTGTCAAAAATCCCAATCATCCCCACTTTAAAAAGTTTTTTATTAAAGATGCCTGGAAAAAGTCAGAGACAGGAAAATAGGACAGAAAAGAACTTAAAAGCCCAAGGAAAGGAAAAGGAAAACTGAGAAAAGCTATGCATGCTGTGCTATGCCTAAGAATAACCACAAAAGCCTTTTCTCTTTCTCCCTCTCTGAAACAGGAGGCACATCCTCTCCACATCATGCTACACGCTCAGTGACTTACCAGCTTCGGCATTTATAGGCCTAAAGCTCAGTTTCGAGTATTTTCCCCCGAGTCCTCAACCGCTGTCAGCTTTGTAACCCTAAAGTTTAGGAGCAGACACTTCTTCTCAAGTACTGAATTTGCTGTAAGTCCTGCACACAAAATGCCTCTTCTCTCGAGTTACATTATCAGACACCAAACTGGCTCCGATTCCAGTGCTGGATATGTAAAGAAGAAAGAAGCGTGATGCTGGACTCAATTAGCTGTTTTCTGCTCTCTGATTGATTCCCCTAGTTACTCGCTAGCTGCATAACTTGCAAGAAAGGCATAAGTCATCAGCTCTAAGCAAATCTTCTATTCACCACAAGGAAAAAAGGGAGTGTTGTACATGGCAAACAATCCCTGTTTTCACTGATGAAGGCTTGCTGACCTCTTGCTGGCCTCCAGTTCCTTAATTACTGTCTATGGAATTTCAGTGAAAGAAAAAATACAGAGAATCTCTGCAAAGCCAGGACGAAGAGTGACCCTCAAACACCACCACTAGAGTGGAGGCTGTCTCCATAGGAAATATAACTTAAGCCCTTTACCAAGCTTTTTTTATATTCTCTTTTTTAATTCTTTTCACAAAAATCCCTGGAGAATTTCCCCTTATAAAGAGCTAATTTGAAAGAAAAATAAACCTTGCTTACACGTTTTTTAACTTGGTGAACTTGGATACTTTCTTTGATCTTTCTCCTCAGTTTCAGTGCTAGAAAAGAACATAAATGAGAACTGGAAAGAGAAATGCTGGTTCAGAAGTGTTGGCTTTATAAAGTATTTTAGCGTGACTTTCAACTTCTCTGCCCAGGCTGGGCTCTGATCTCCCTTCCTAATTAACAGACTCTGAGATGCTCAAGTAAATTGGCATTCCTTTTACAGGCAACCACACCTTATCCCAAACCTTGCAAAAAATCCAGAATTTGAACATTTCTTCTCACAGCACAAGAAAACAAGGACCAAACCTGCTGCTTATTTGGAACACTGCTATCCAGGGGTGGAAAGCAGTAGCAAAGGCGTGCCACAACAGCAACCTCTCTAAGCCAGGGAAGATTCCCCTTTATCAGGACCACACTATCAGTAGCCTGTTAATCTGGATTCACTGCAAATCAATCACATCATAAAATCATAGCTGGACTAAAGATCTATTTCCTTTGATGACTGGCTGATTTTAATGAGCCCCCCAGTCAAATAGCCTTTTTTAATTTCTCCAGCTTTGTCCTAGTGACTGTACACAGCTTTTCTAGTCCCTAGTGGTCATGTAAACTAGATTTACTAGTGTGCTGTAACTGGGTTCTTACCCTTGAATTACTTCAGCCCCAAAACTCTGATGTAAAGCCCTATGGAAAATTCTAAGCCTCCGATAAAACCAGCTAGTGTTCTCCAGTTTCAATAACATACAAGCCCACATCAAGTGAAACATGACAGCAACTTCCTTGAAATGTATCCCAGATTCCCTTAAAAGTTCATGGTCATGAGTGAAACTGATCTAAGTCTGGGGCTTTGCAACTTGAGTTTGCAAGGTTTTGGGTTTCATTAAGAAAGCTTCACACACCTCTAATCCTTGCAGAGGCTGTTTATAGAAAACTGCATGAAACTAAGATGTGATAATCTGCATCATATCCTGAAGTTACAAATAATGGCCTCCAAAATTTTAAAGAAAATTACCAGAGGTCATGAATATTTTCTTCACCAAGAGCATGGATTACAAGGGCTGTGCAAATCTAAAATGTGCAGAGTCAGCCCCCATAGGTAACCATGTCTGGCTTTGGTCTGTGATTACTTACAAGAAAATCAAAGGAGTATCCAACGGCTACTTTGGTGAGCGATATATTACACATTAGCTGGTGACGACACCGCTTGCTGAAATTAGTGGGAAATATTTGTCATAAGTAACGAGAGCATAAAAATTTCATTCTCCCAGGAGGTCTGTCTTGATACAAGAATAGCTGCTTAGGCAAATTCCTAGCTGTTAACTGTTTCCAGGTTTTAGTTTAATTTTGAGAAGCACATTGCAGACATTTGTATCTGCAAGCCAGACACAGTTCCTCATGGCAAAGCGCTTCCCTCACTGATTAGCATAATTAATTTTCATGACATTACAATTCATGTACCACTTGTCATAAGTATACATAGCAGAACGAAGCTCTGTATTACATTACTCTGTACCTGCTCATATCAGAGAAACATATGCATATCAGAGAAACAAAGGAAAGGAATGAGAGCCTTTTAGTGAAGGCTGTAGTAACTTGAATTACATTCTTATAGTACTTTCAAACAATCAGGCTGTTACTGTTACCATCCAAAGCATGAGGAAGGAAACAACAGCATCGGGGAAGGAGCACAAGTGGTAACCAATGAGAGGGCAATTAAAATTTTCTGTTGTACCACAAGTAAAGATTATTCAGCCTGTGTCTGCCAAATAGGGCAGTGAAACACATGGCTTTTGAGATTCCTAATTCTTGATCTGAGCAAAGCTTTGTTCTAATATAATAGGCTCGGTCTCAGAAAAGTCGAGGGCAGGGAAACCACATTATGGATTACAGCATCTCCTGCTGGCTGATGCATTGAGAACAGGAAAAAGCTGGTATCACCCCCTCACCCTCTTGTAGTAAGGCAGAAAAATTAGGCAACTGCCAAAAGGGAAAAACGGTGTAAAAAAGTGAACTAGTATGTTAGAATAAATATTAAATTCATCTGCCTTCCCATCTCCCGTCCTCCTCAAACACATGGCCAAACATTTTGCAATAAAGTAAGTCAGTAGGACTTGTCTGAATGCAGGCAAACAGAAGTGGTTATGAACATGCCTAACTGCAGCCACTACTTGGGTGTTACTGTATGTTCTGAGTCATGACAGAAGGAAGATTTTTCTCAGGGACTTTACAACAGACTAACTACAGGAGAAACTCCTACAGAGAGCAGGAGGTTTACTTGGGCTACATTACTGCCAGCTGCCCAGTACAGTCCTGTGGTGTCAATGTCTTATTCTGAATAATTTGCAGCAGTTTCTCTTGCAAATTTTGAAGAGTTCTGGAAAATTGCAGAAAAAGAGGTAAAAACTCCTTAGAGTATTCTACAAAATCAAATAGAAACACATCACTGGTCTCTTTCTTTGCTATCACCACTCCCCAGCACTGACCCTACTTTGGGTTGTGTCATGGGAACTGTAATGAAGATTTGTGCTTCTCTCATGAAGGTTTTTGTGTTACTGTATCCATGGGAATTCCTGCTCTTATGCATAGATAGAGAGAGGGGAAAGATCATAACAAAATATGCTGTAATTCTTGTGCTACCAGCTTTCACCAAGAGGTGCTGGACACTGTCCCTGTGCTCAGTGGAAAAGGAGGGCAGCCAATGCTTCCCAGGACAGGTCCCTGTGACAAGCACATAGTGTGGGAATTCAGCACAACCGTTTTGAAGCACGTCTTATTATGGGTTCTTTTTCATCATAACTGTTACTAAGCGCTGACAGTATCACAGGAATTTGGGTAGTAATAATAAATACACCATCCAATACAACCAGGCACATCAGTGCATCTCAGGAAATCTTAACAGAAATTGGGTCACTAGATTCTTTGGAGCAAAGATGAAAGCTCTGCATTCATTCACAGCCATGCTCAGCAGCAGCTCCCCTCTGTTGCTTGAAAGAGCAGGCAGGTCCTGTGTTGCAGCTGAGGGGCCTGGTAGGCCTCTCTGGCGATCAGTTGCCTAAGGGCAAAAATGCCTAGTCATGGTGACTAGGCAAAAGAACCCCTCTCCCGCGCTCGGACCCTCTGTTATCTCCCTGTAAGACAATAGGTCACTTTGAACCCTGACCCACACCATTGGAGCATTTCTCAAAACCTCGGTACCCTATAAAAACCCCACATTTTCCCCAGCTCAGTGGAAGAGCTGTCCCTGGAACCCTTCACGGCGGATGCAATAAAGGATCACCTGTGGAACTTCATACAGCGCTTCTCTCTCTCTCTCCCTGTGTCTGCTGTGGCACCCTAGCAAGCTTATGAGCTGAGAATCACTGCTAAAGAGCTGATCACTGCTAAGAGCTGCATATCACTATAACTAAGCTTGCTAAGGGTCGCCTGTGCCTGGGAGCTCTGCCAGAGGTACTTGGGCAGGGGGGTGTGTAGATGCCCTCCTAACCAGGAATAACCAAGGCAGCCGAGACCAACCTGAGCTAGCCCCGGGAGGAAAAACAATAGTCCTGGAGATGCCAACAACTTCTAGAACTAAAACACAGAAACATCCTCTTCTACCCTTTAGCCGTTCATGGAAAAAAACCCTTACCAAAAATGGTGAGTCCTGGGATAACAGCAAACCAGAGCTAACTTCAAAATACTCACATTGCTTCAGATTAAACACTACTGCTTAAAGGAAAACAAATCTTGTCATACTCTAGTCCCCATACATACTCAATGCTGATTCCCAAGATACACTGACTATGAGCTTATTTCTAACAAATTAAACTGACTATACCAAAATAAGGACTTTTTCCTGTTTACACTAACAGTCCTGTATTATGAACAATAATGTTAACCAATGGTTAAAATTTTTAAGAATCCATCACTTCTATGAATAAAAATCAAATAAAAAATCCCCTGCATTTAGAAAGCATCCACATACTAAAATACAGCAGAACCCTGAATAATGTGGTTTTGCTGTAATTATGCTTAGATTTACTCTGGAGGTAATTGGTGCTACAGAATTTACACTTCCATTATTTCTTTTCTTCCTATTCTTCACACTTACCAAACAACACAGTAATGACTGCCATGAGTCAGAGATAATTATATCAGACAATCTTTTGTCAAGAGTCAGGTTTGTACCACGGGTAACACAATCCTGATTCAACAGCTTCAGCACCTCTGAGACTAAAATGAATACAAGTCAAAGTCCATTCTCATCTGTTACTTTGCCTTTGATGCCTCTAGCAGACACACACACACAAAAAAAAGATCTACAGAAGACAGAAAAGAGAGACAACACAGGTGGGAATTATTCCCAGCATCAGCCTCACAGTAGATGCAGATGTGCACAGCACACTCACAGGCCTGCACCACTGCAGCCACTCTCCCCAGAGAAAACAAATGGGTGCCAGTTTCCTACTAGTAATGTAATGATCCTGGGAAAACAAGTGTTGGGAGGGCAGGGATGTAAAACAGCACTGCAGGCCCCCCACTGCCCATGTGTGGGCCATACTGTTGGAGGCAGACAATGCTTTTGTTTTCCCCAGTCATAAATATTATCCTTTCTCCTGAGGCTGCTAAGGCACATCTGGTAGGGGGGTGATGTCAGACAAGCATGGCACAGCCCACTCTGGCACCTTTCAAATGAGGGCCAGCTACACTACCTGGAAGTTTGCTGGATGGCTGAGCATTACCTGCTGATCAAAACCAAGATACAGAAGATGAGACCAACAAACCAGTTTAGTCCAGAGATAATTACAACTTCATTTAACTTGCATCTACAGAAACTGTCAGTAAAGTTAATTAGTGGTTTGTGTCAGTGTCAGCACACGTATGATACACACTTCTGTCACAAGCTCTCTCGTGCTTCTCTCCATTCCCCCACTCTGGCACAAAACATGGCAACTGGTACAATCAGTGGTCTTTAGCAGAGGGCACAGCAAATAAACTGACTGACACACTGCACATACTGACTTCTCCTCCTGCTGGTTCTCCAAGCTGGGCTGGAGCCATACAGCAAGGGCTCTGGGGATGAAGCAGCCCTATTTTAGATGAACTGAACATGTCAGCCCCCAAAAGTTATCAAATGCTCTTCTATCTCTAAGAAGCATAAAAGGCACCTCAGTGTAAAGAAGGAATGTGATACAATTTTGAAGTCCTCTCTTTCCCTGGACTTTCTGACTCCTGAGGACAAATAGGGCCTTATCTACAATCCAGAAAGGGATCCATTTGTAATCTGCACCTGCTTTACATCCCAGTACTTGGCACAAGGCAATGAAAGCTTGTCTAGTGTTACTGTGAACTGCCTTCATTGCAACAGAGATGAAACATAAATATTCAGAAATAAATTTGTAAGAAAATGATGAGGCTTTATAGCTTTAGGTTTTAGAGCTTTGATACAGCTGAATAAAAACAGTTTCAACTGCATCCCCGCATTAGCAAATAAAGAACACACACATATTGCTGAAACAAGGGGACCACAGTAGTGAGATTGAAAGCTAAAAACTGCTCTAAAGTAGCAAAGAATGAAGTCACCTACCAACTTGGCAAGGCTGTTGTTTGTTTATTTGTTTCTTAACAACTAACAAACAGGATATACAATTAACAGCACAGCAATGACACGGGGCTGCCTCCCTTGGGATGCTGACCTTTCTACTCCTCACTCCTTTGTGATTCATCTTTAGGGTTTAGTTTTGTCAATGGTATGAAAAGCAGATTTCCATTTCCTGACACAGTAATTTTAAAGAGAACCTGGAAAACAGAATCCTCAATCTTTAAAATGACAATCTCTAAATCAACACCAGTTATGTTACTCACAAACACATGATAGCTATAAAAGCTTTTTTAAAAAAGTGGTCTTTTCCTAAAAAGGGAAAAAATAATTAATGATATATACACTTTAGATATTATTTGTATGCTGTGGGCAGAGCTAACTTTAAAGGAAAGGATTACTTAAAACCTTTGAATACTCCAGACATTCTGCCTTCATTCTCAGATTCTCTCATTGCCTAGATTCTAACTTGTTTTCATTTTGTTTACAAAATGATCACATTGTTTCATTAAAAACTGCCTAGTAACAACTTGGCTGTGAGACTGAAAAATAAATAAATAAATTTAAAAAGCAAACAGAACCAGAAAAACTATTGCCCAAGGACTTCAAATTCAAACCAGAAATGTTTATTTCAGGGACTTGTATTTCTAATTACTTTCTGAGTATAAGTACAAGGCAGTGGGCTACCTGAAAGTGTGTTTTTAGTATAAAGAAAATCACCTTTGCATCATGGCCTATATAAAACGAGTGGGGTAATTTTAAGTTGAGGTTCCAAATAAGCAGAGTTGAGGTTCCAAACAAATCTCACAAATGGCAGTGAACCTCAAACCCTTCGGGAAAGAAAGGGCTTGAAAATAGAATCATCTTTGCATGTCTCAAAAGCTGGTCATTTCAGATTAGTAGAGAGGCCCTTTGGCAAAAAAGTCTAAGTGAACACATATCCTGTCTCTAGACATATCTGATACTTTTCATTGTTTGTTTTTCCCTTTTGTCAATTACAGCCCAAAGTCTTTCACCCCAGTTAACCTCAGTTTCATTCTTGTCCACAAAAAAAAAGTCAAGCTGAGTTTTGTTCTAACATGGGGTTTCATTTCTGCAGATGATTCTCTTTTCCCTGGAAGGGAAGCAGTTTCACAGCGTCTGTTAAAGGCAACCAGGACAAAAACCAGGAGTGAGGGCAAAAATCTTGAGAATTATCTACAGTGACTGAACAGAGATCCCCCACTGAAGTTAGCAGAAAGCTGGTTCAAATCCTACCAGAACAGCAGAGAGAGGCAACCAAGCTCTTGGTTCAAAGTGCAAAGACGGCTTAGGAATACAATTTTAGAGAAAAGGTGCCAAGTCATTCCATTAGGGCAGAAATACTGAACTGTGTTCAGTCCTCAGAGATACACACAGCTTTCAGTAATTCAACACAAGTGTAAAGCACTATCAGAAGACTGAAGAGAGAAATTCAGTATCCTTCTGAGATCTGACCATGGAAAATGAGAGTTTTGAGGGGCTTAGGCTACAGGTACCATGGACAAAAGCCTTTAAAGAAGGGAAAGTTCAGGCTATAAATACTGATGAGGAAAAGATCAAGACATCTTTCAGATGGCTAAATAATAAGTTCATGAGAGTCGGGATTCTTCCTTCTCTATTGCTTGCACATTTTTTGATATAACAGAACAGAGTATAAGGCAACATCAGTTCCCCTCTGCTCCAATGTAACTAAAGATGGGCATATTTTTTTGAACACAAACAACAAAATCTTTCTCTACCACCAAATATGTTAAACATCTCATAAAATGACATTGCATTCCTTTTTTCTTTTAGGAAAAGAGGAGCTAACTGGCTGCTGCAGTTAGCAGGAAATTCCACTGACAATAAAATAAATAAATCAACCAATGGTCTCAAAAGCCTATGATTCAATTATATGGGCTACAAAGAGCTTGAATTTGACAGTCAAATGTGTTCTTCAAGATTTATCTGTGAACTTCCAATTAGAGAATTGAAGTGGAATAAACTACTCAGTGAAAATGAAGATATCTGAAAGGAAAAATTAATTAATTCAGTATGGCATAACACAAAGAGTGTCTGGTGCCCATAAAAACAACAGAAGTTAAACAGCTCAGAAGCAAAAAAAAAAAAAAAAAAAAAGGAGGAAAGCTGCCTTACTGCTTATGGATCTGACAAAAGACACAAATTCTGGGCTGTGAGTTTGCAAATACAGAGTCTGAGGTGTTTGAAGGCAGTAGCCACCTAGGACTCAGGCAGATCCTCATGCAGAATGTATCAACAAGGGCTAAAAAAGCCTGAGAAACCCTACTGGTGCATCAACAACTTCCCTCTAAATGACCTAAAAGCTCTTTTCTGCATATTTTGAAACAAGGGGATTTCTGCCTGGGACAACTTGTGTTTCAAAAGCTCAGTGACAAAGGGGTAAGTTAAAAATAAATAAATAAATAAATTAATAGAGATAATACAGTAAGACTATTGAATCTACGACAACAGATTTTGAAGATTTAAAATGCAAGTTGAAGATTCTCTGCAGACAGAACAGAGCATCACAAAGTCAGTGACACATTTGCTATTAAGGAAATTGCCAGGTAAATCAGGCTATTTCAGTACTTCAATGAAAGAATTTAAATATTAAATGACATTGGGAGCTATATCACAATGACAAGTACTTACATTACAATTGGAAGACCCATCAAGTGTCGAGTAAGAACCATCAGGCCATTCTGTAGCATCTACAGTGCCCGACTGCCTGTGCTGGGCTTCATACTCCTTCAGCTGAAATTTGAAAAGACAGAAAGAACATTCTCCAGTGACAAGAAGAGATTAATCTTCATTAAAATAGCAAGAGTTAATGTAATCTCTTTTTTTTTTCCCTGTATCATTGTGGAACAGGGAAAATCTGAACTTTTCCACTGCATGCCTCACTTAATCAAAATTAATTGTGCAAGAAATCAGAAGTTTTTAAAATGCGTTTTTTTGGTTGTTTTTTTTTTCCTTAGAAGCAAATGATCTGTAAATACTGAAGTTTGATGACCTGTTGTTGGTAAAACATAAATTACATGTCCCCGTCTCAGAGGCAGAGTTTACAGTGGACAGACTAAATCACAATTACCTGCCCATTTCCTTCATAAAGATAATGATCTGCAGTAAAGACTAGGAACCATCCTTTGCAATTAAAAAAAAAAATCTCTCCCATTTTCCAATAAAGGGCTTCAGACAAAACCTATACCACAGGAATCAAAGTGTTGTAAGGATCAAAACCTGATTTTTTTATAAATAAAGGCTGTTGCTAGTAGCTCAGACCACTAGAAGGAAACTCTACCAGTCCATATATGAACTATCAGATTAGGTACAACGCCTTCACTCCACAAAACTTGAACAGCAGAGAAGAAAACAAATTCCCAATATTCCAAAACAATAATTTTAAAATCTTGTATTTTTTTCATTATATGATTTCCAGCAAAGCAGTATTTTCTTCAGGAAATAACATAAATTTATATTCTACAATAAGCTATTTTACAATGTATTATGTCAGTAAATATATTTATCTGACTGCCAACCAATTGAAATGACGTTTCCTCTAAAGAAGCCCATACAGAACATCCTGTGTTTAATCACAGTATTTTACACAAAGGTTGTGTTGAAATTTTAACGCTCTTTTGGCTCCTGAGCAATTAAAACCTTGGCCCTATTGCTGCACAAATGCAATATTTATAGTTATTTTTCTTGTGGGTTATTAACATTTAGAGTTTGTAAAGAAACATTTGTGACAGCCACCTCACTTATAAAAAAAATCTGTGTTGCATATCTGACATAATGTCACACACAAAAAACTGGCTGAATATGTTTTCTTGAAAATTATTAAAGTAAAACATCGCCTTTTTGGCTAAGAAATAAGCAGAAAAAAAAATTAGCTTAAAGGAAAAAAGTAAGAAATATATGTGTTCTGAATTGAGTAAGGCAAGCTCAGCAAAACCTGAAGCATTTCTATCAGTACTTAAACAAACCTAGGAACATAATAAATAAGAGCTCGTACAAGTCAGGGAGATTCTTCTCCCTCACTTTAGACAGCTGCAATGAAAAAGTCTACACTTCATCTTTTCTCTGATTAGTACCTTCTATTGTTAATGCAATGTTCTTAGGACTCTATTAATTTACCACGTACTGGGTATCTCTTTCTGGTGGAGCTAAATCTCACTTTTCTCAATAAACAAAGGAATTGCTATCCAATTTATGTTACCTATTGCAATGGGGCAAACAGGCAGGCCTTCTCTACCTTCTCCTATGTTTTGTGGATGAAGTAAAACTCCAGACTGATACATCCTATGTTCTAAAACATGTTTGTCAAGGAGACTGAAGTATGCACATATCATACCCTAGCAAGTGCTTCCTCAATGGTGATCATCTTCTCTTTCACCATCATCATCAGCTGGATGCGCTCCTCGTCACTCATTGTGATCTCACTGGCCACATACCCGACATCCTCTCCTGCACAAAAAAAGCACAAAGATTTTAAGCACATGTAACAATTCATGCACAGGGCAGGATACACTGTGGAAAGTGGATTTTACCCAGTGCTCTGAAATCTGGTTGCCACGTGGATCTGGCTGGCCAGAAACAGACCCTCCCCAGAGCAGGCTCATGGTATGATTTCAAAGAACTGAATGACTTTGGAGTAACTGAGCAATAAAAGGAAGCAATTTAGAGCTGAAAAACTAAGTCTACTTTGACACTGCAAGCAAGCATGCATGAAAAGGAGAAATAAAAACTGACTGTCGTCACACGGTTATTGACCCCAAAAGACAAGAACTAAAAGAGGAAGTGCTAATGCTGGAAAAGTCCTCAGCCCTGAGGAATACTGAAATTGGCTGCCAGAACCCACCTGCTCAGGAATGGTGTGCTGGGCCCTTGCAGCTCTCTGCTGTAGACTGGCCACTGCTTGTGATCTCTCCAGACTAATTTATCACCCACTAAGCTGGCGCACAGTGCCAGATGTATTGCACTCTCAGCCACCTCTCCTTGTGCTATGTGCCTGGCATGTCAGCACAGACAACTAGAACTTGCCTCAAGAACCAGCAAGGACCCACACCTGCCCGAAAGTGTGTCCCTTTTAGCCATTTAGTGACTAAATGGGCTTTTGTCATCTTTCACAATCTACCTAAACACAGACAGACACAGAGAAGCATCTGTTTGCAACCTAAGAAGCTAACAGATACACATGGGGAAACAGAAATTTTCTGTGTGAACAGAAATACTTAAGAGAAATACTTAATGTAATCCACAGCTGCATCTTTTGCAGAACTAGAAAAAGACACCTGACAGTTTAAGTGGAATCAATCCTACATTTGCACTGGTCACCAGAGACACTTTTACTGCTCCTTCTTGTAGTGTCTTCTAAAATGAGAGGCTGGATTCAAGTCTGAAGCAAACAGGTCAAAGTAATAAAATACCAAAAGAGAAATATCCTTACAATTTAAACAGAACAGTATTTCTCTTACCAAGTAAGGACAAGGGGGGGGAAAAGCGCATTTTGTTTAGCTACATTTATTACTTATATATTAACTGCATCACTTTGCATGTGTGCCATCACTGACAGTCAGGATCACAGGCATCCCAACCTGTCTGCAGTCTCAAGAATTTGACTTGTCATTCTGAGCACTGTCATGATGAACCAAACCTGTGACACTTCCAGAGCCACAGATCCCAGCTGCCACACTATTACAAATGCAATTTATTCCTTTGTGATGCTGGTGCTGTGCTACTCCTTACATTTTATATGGCTAGGATGTGCACCCTTGAAAAAGCGTTACCTTTTGAAGTCTGCCTCATCAGTCCTTTCTGGTTCTTTCGGAAATTCTGCCAAAAAAACTTATTTTTCTTTTTCCAGTCTGCTTTCCCTAAAAGGAAAGTGGAGTGGGAGTGGGAGGATAAAGGGAAAGGGAAAAAGAATTTTAGAGAGAAATATTAGTTAGTGAATTCTAGAAAAGCTTTTAAGCATTACATTTTATTTTTAAATCAGAAACAAAGATAAAAACCTCTCAAATTTTCTGGTTTTCTTGATTTATTCCATACTAAAACTATGTTGATATAGCTATTTCAGGGCAATGCACATTCTTTTATAATTGTCAGCGCTACAGAGAGAGGACTGAGATAACCCAGTAAGGTGCATATTTTGAATTATAAACAAAAAATATTTTACATTAAATTTGATGTCTGTTGAGTTGTTAATGTCAGATCTGGAAGTGTTTTTGAAGTATTTTGTTGGTTTATTCTCTTTAACTGAATCAGAATTATGCAGCCAAAGCCACAACTCAGATAAGAGATTTTCTAATATATCTGTGCATAGCTATCAAGAAATGTAAGAAGTAACATAATTAACATATTCAATAATAATAATAATAAACAATATATAATTAACATTACACACACATATGTTCTGCTACTTGGCATGAGCTCATCAGCCACACCTGAGTTGCTCTCTATATGCCTGGAGTGTACAAGGTTGGGTCTCCATATCAACAGCTACCAGCTCTCCATATGGATTGATGACCTCAAAGTAAATCATTTGCTCTAGAAATAAAAATGGGATCTAGCTCAAGGTAGGGCCTATATATCTGTGTTCTATTGAATTAACCAGGGCACATGCTATAAAGTTTATGCCACTTACAAATGAACATACTGTGCCTAATCTGGCAGAAATACTACTGACAAAGAGCTATTAGGATGTAAGATCTTGCCCTGGATGACCTAGAGCTGAGCTTCCTGACTCTCTAAAATACTGCCTAAGTTTAGACTGTGTGGACATGTCCTTAAAGGAAACAAACAAGAAAATCCTCCCAGTTTTATTTTCCTTTTCCAATAAGCAACAAAAATTTCAGAAACAAAGAGACTCTGGCATGACATGAACAAAAATAACAAAGAACTGTCGTTATTTACTGGTGGTGGTAATTTTTGGAATACAAAAGGACAGGCTAGCAGTTATCTGACATGCAAACATTTTCAATTCAATATAAGTCAAAAGATGCATATTTATCACATGACAATGCTGGCTAGGCAGTTTTAGTCATCAGTGAGACACTAAGCATCAAACTGAAAGCTGCTGAGACTAGCTCTCCACACACACAAATGCTGCTGGCTTCTGCCAGCTCTTCACATCCCAGCACAACAAAATTCAAAAGTTGTTTAAGAATTCCATAGGAGTATCAAATAAAATGAAATATACTGACCTACAGAGCCTTCTTCTGAACTTGATTTATGAATGGAGAGTCTAGGACAAAAAAGAGAAATGGACTTATTGATGCAGGCTTCTCACATTTCAGGGGAACTGTCTGGTTACAGTAAATTATAGTTTCCAAACAATATATCATAAGCTGTTTTCTCTTCCCTTTTCTCCCCAACGCAGCAAGTTGGAAACGAAAACTGGACCTACTAGTCTGACCACAGTAACTGAGTTTCTTTCTGAAATGTGCCTTTTGTGACCAGCATAGAAAAACATATACTGACAGAAATCAATGGTTAAGGCAAAGGAGTCCAAGGATTCCTCAGAAAATTATTCACATAGTTTCCTCACTTGCACTTGCAAAACAGTAATTTTGCTGCCTTAGAAACTGTAGAACTGGGGTGCTGCATCTGTTCAGCTGTACATCAATTTTCAGCCTATTTGTTTTTTCTGACAATCTTTGTAATATGTGTTCGTTACACCTTCAGAAGCCACTATGTGGAAGACAGTAGTAGAGGTTTAAAGACAAGGTTTAAAGATAAGATGGAGAAAGTTTGTCTAGACCCTATGAAATACAGCCATAACTGACTGGAGATTACAGCTGCTTTCTCACCAGTATATGCTCCCTTCCTCAAAAGCTAGCTGGAGAGACTTAGTCAAGTCCAGAATACGGGCTTTACAAACAACCCACTAAAACAGCACATATACCTTTTGTTCTTGGTCTTTATGTTCACTGTTGGGATTCCAACCCTGTGCCAACAGCTCATTGTGGGATCTCTGATGAGACAATGTCACCCTGCTTCACTGCCTTTTTCCTCTGTCTGCATAAATGGAGCTAACAGAAATTACCAAAGCTTGCGTTATTCTTTGAAGCCTTCCAGTGGGAATGGCCATGTAACCACACTGCAGCAAGGAGTGAAATGACTTCTGCCAAGGGCTTTGCTGGAGGCTCCGTGTGCAAAGCATCACTGCAGTGTCTCTGCTGCGGGCTCACCCCGCGACACGCCAATGTCCCGTTGTGTGGTGGCTGTCGTGCAGGACGGAAACACACACACCACAGCGTAGCAAGGAGACCTCCGGCCGAATCCTTCTCCGAATGAGGCCGGAACACCACAGGACACGCTGTGGCTGCTCTCCACGCACACTGTCTGCACGGGCGCCTTCAGCTCTCTCAGACCCCCAGCAGAGGGCAGTAAAGAGTTTCTGATCAATTCACTAAAGTGCTCGCAGGGAAATTACAGCTCAAGCCAGGTCGGTGTTTAGAAGACGCAAGCCATTACTGGCCAACATCTTACAAGCAGGAAATACGTGCTCATCAATTTGCAAAGATATCGTGAAAGGGAAAACAAGACAGTATGAAGTTTCAGTGTGATTCAGTAATTCATCTAGACAAGGAGGGCCCGGTATAGTGAAGCTCTGAAATACAACCTCTTTAAAACTCAGACTGATCAGAAATTTAATCCAGCACAAGCTGCAAACTTCAAATTTTTAGTGTGCCAGCAGGAGGGAGACATTTAGTGTTTTCCTTGCTGGTGATTACTCTTGAAGGGGAAATGTCAGTAATACGGTACCAGATGCCTAATTTTTAAGAAGCCTGGTGGAAGGTGAAAAATACAACCCCCATACTTTCTGGTTAAAAATTTCCAGAAAAAGCCCTTCAACAGAGACAGGACTTAGCCCAGACACTTCAAAGTAAAGTTGCCAGGAAGTATTTTCTAAATAAAGGTAAATCAGACAAAAAAGTACGTGGAGTTGTATATGGAAATCTTTCTTTTTATGAAATCCAAGCTCTGTCAGAACTGACAGAATTAATCCGCTACATGTTTTGCAGATGAGCATGGACTCCATTAGTATCCATGAAATGTACCAAACTACCATCCTCAGAAAATGAAACCTGTTAATGATCAGAACTCTGCCTCACTAGTGGAATCACCCTTAAAGTGGAGAGGCAGCACTCTCTGTGCTCTGTGGCCTCCAAATCCATTTTAATCCTTTTCTTCTCTTGCACAGTTGCCAAAATACAATGCAAGTAAGCAGCAGGTGCAGCGGCAACATTTGTGATGTGGACATCTGTTCAGTACGAGTTAGCCTGAGGCCACCAACTCATCATAAACTGGCCTCCAAAGAAGGGGAAGGGCAGTAGGAGCAAACACGTGACACACCTGAACCAGAGGGGGGTGAGGAGAAAAGCAGGACCCACAGCAAGGAGACCACCTTCTCATTTATAACTGATTTAAGAACTATGCTGAGTTTCATCAGCGGATGCAAATTCCAATTATCATTTCACGCATTCTTTAGTGAGGACATCTTCTGCCTGGGTTGACCTTGAAAATGCTAACAGCTGCTCCGAAGAGATGGAAATGCCAACAAAACTTACCACATAGTGCCTGATAAGGCACTTGCTTTTTAGTTCCACCCGGCAATTCCGATGCTTAAAAATCCTCAGTGAAATCAATCAAGCATTTTACTTCCTAGATGTCTGGTGAGAAATTCCAGACTACCTTGGTGTCGCTGTATGTTTGATTTGCAAATTACACTTCCTTACTCTGTTAAATCTGCAGCGCTCCTGTGAACGTGCACTGAAAGTGATTTGTGTTCTTCCATTCATAGACTGATAACTTGTACTGAAAGTTAATGATGCAGTGACACTTGGCAGAAGTTTCAGCACTGTGTGTCTGAAAGGGAGCCAAATGCCATTACTCCACCACGGAGGCCCTCATTTTTGTTGTGGTCTGATGTACAACTTCATTAGCAAGCTTTCACATGAAATGTACTCTGTCACCACATAAAGCAGAAGAAATGTATGGGTATACACTCACACAATGAGGAACAAAACAAGATTTACAGCCAGAGGGAAGCAGTTTTTTCTTATCAACCCATAATCTGTGGAAGCGGGCAGGAGATGGGGTCAAAACTTTAGTTCATCAATCTCACAAACCCAAAACCATCTCTTGGTGAGTATTTTATGCCTCTTTGAGCCAAAGTGCTGAAATAAACAAATGAGAAAAACCTCAAAAAAAACCAAAACAGAAAACACAATATATAATCTAAAAATGGACCTACTTTTGAGAGTACCCAAATATTACTGTCTTAGAGAGTTGATGCGTTCGAGCAGAATTTAGTAAACTACCCCAGGCCAGTCAGGGATCAGTGACACAAAATTTAGTTGCAACTAAATTGCTCTAGCTGGAGCAGAGAACCTGGACCAGGAACTCGTTGGTTAGAGAGACTGTCTTAACAGAAATGAGTTTACATTCAACATTAAAGTGTTCCAGTACACAAACAAGATGGACACTAAAGTCAGTCTTCCAAATGCTGGAGGTCTGCAAATGTCAGAGTACCTGGGGATACCAGGTGGAAAAGGATGACTGAGAAAAACCCTACATATTAATCCTAAAAGATACAAGGATGGAAAATTCCAATGGCAGTACGGAGAACACGAAGAACAAATATGTATGGGAATGGCTGTACAACCATCATTATTCATGTTCAAGAAAGATGAATTCAAACTAGATGTGGTATAGAGAAAGCTATTAGAATAGCCAGGGAACTGAGCAGCTGATCTTACAGAAGAAAGCTAGGAAAGTTTTGCCTGTCAAATTGGAAAGCTGCAAGAAGATTAACTTACTGCCTATTAATAAATCAGGCACAGGAACAGACAGACACATGCTGGAAAAAAATAGGAAAGAGAAGATAATATTTCCTAACTATTTGGACCATCTTCCAATAGTAGGTAGAGAACGGGAGAACAACTTTAAAAACTTAACTACTTTTACAGGAGGCTGCTTGAAAGACAAGAGACCAGACCAGACATTGTTGTAAGGATTGCCTCTGGAGGGCACTTTTGGTTCTTGTTTTGCAGCCTGGGGGCTTTGTAAGGGCAATGTCAAAGCCTGACATCTAAAATGGTCTCTGCATCTATCTTTCCATAAAAGTGCTGCGGTAGGGATAACATTGTTACACCTAAGCAATACCTCTGAAACCTGGAGGTGATCTCTCAAACTTGGTGTGCAAGAAGACCCAATGCATACATTTAGCTCACAAGCCAACTAAGCCTATCTGGCTATCAAGATCGGTTTTAATTAGGCTACAGCTTTCCTGTTTACTCTGGAGTGATTCTGATCTCAAACAGAAAAACACTGGGGCTAATCTTGCATAGAAAGTGGTTGATATTACAAGAGACACAGTCATACGTGCCCCAGGAACGTGCTGGTACTCCACAGAACTGGGAAAAGAAACAAATGACACCATGCACTGCTTTCATGAATGTGCCTGTTGATTTTTGAAATCTCATCATTCTCAAAACAGAACAAATCTGGGAACTGAGAATGATAGGCATTTGTATTTTAAATGCAGATGTACTTTACCAAATGGCTGCATCTATTTTATGTACCATAAAATCCACAGGTGCGTGGCACCATATGATGATGAAACCACTACTGTTATTGTCTTCAATAAACTGAGAGTGCCCCTCTCATTCCTTACCAATGATTATTTATAGCACACTGTGGAAAATGGCATTTTTAGTATATGAATATTATGCTTATTCAGAGCAGTGAATAAACCAATGCAAAAGGCCACTCTGGCTCTGCTGCAGAGCCATTTGGTTATCCGTGTGCATTAGAAATGGCCCACTTACATAATTAGTATGAAAAACTGACAGACTTGTAACTGCTCCTGACTGAATACAAGGTAATTTATCTAACTGGAGCTGGCACGGGGAAGAAAATGGGCCTTTAGTATTTTTATCAAATTTGCATGAACCTGAAGAGAAAGGAGGCCCGCAAGGTTCTGACCTTGCTGGCACCAGTGTGAGAAAGGGATGGAAAGCAAAGAGGTTTCATTCAATTATCTTCTCATTAGGTTTCCATAGCAATGGCTCTTTAAGCAGGTCAAAACTTTCTCAGTGGAAACAAACACTGAGCTGCTTGTGGGCCGTGCGTGTGGATGTGTACTCTGTAGCATCACCGGCATGGAAGCCACCACGCCGGTCCCACGGGCTCAGTCCGCGGCCTGGCAGCAGGAGATGGGGGCACGTCACGTATTTAATAACAGAATGCTCGGTCCCAGCCAGGGGGCAGATAATTGCCAGCTAGAAACTCACTGAGAGCAAAGAGCAGGGCCCAACGCTGCAGGCAATGCTTCCCTGCTCTCTGTGTATTGCTCACTACGTGCCATCTCAACTCGCTGTGACAAGTCAGACTTTGACTTTCTCGTGAAATGTGCCCTTCATACTTCCTTGTACAAAATTACCAGGCTTGAAATCTTCTTCCAGCTGCTCAAAGGCGCACTGGTTTCTCTCCTCACGTGTCCTGGGCAGCGTTTGGCTGGCCTCACACTCCCATTGTGTGGGTTATTGTGGGAGTTTCCTGCCCTACTTCTCTTGAGGAGGCTGTTTAAAGGCAGCATGAATAATTTGCCTTTGACTAAATCAGGCCTCAAACAAGTGAAAACAGGGCCATACACATTCACTGATTTTTTTTTTTCAATTCCTGCAAGGACAGGGTATAAAAAAAATGTATCTTAAGTTCAAACATCTCAAGTAAAAAAAGCTCTTACTTCTTTTTCTTCTGATATTTTTTTCCACTTTTAAACAATCTGTATGGAAGAATTTATTCTCTTAGCAATTAAGTGCAGCCTTTAGCTACCTCGGTATGGGGAATCTGTTTTTGGCTTTGTTCTTCTCAGTTTCTGCCCTCTCTCAGCCTTACATCCCCCTTCAGATCGGCACTTCTCTTTCTTCGCAGATGAGCTTACAAGTACCTGCCAGAATTGATTTGGGAACTCTGAGAAGCTGCCAGAATCTAAGCTGATAGAATTTAAACCACCTCCATCCATGACCTGGAGGGGTGATTTAACAACCTCCTGCCTTCAAATCTTGACCAGTAGTTTGGATGCTGCAGGGAAAGAAGACTAGGGAATCAAATGTTAAAAACTGCTGGCAAAGGCCAGCAGATTAGCGTACCGAAGGGGGCAGAATTGAGGCTCGGATGAACCTTTCTGCAGCTTTCACTGAAAATCATTGTGGAAAAGGGGAACACTGAAATGCAGGCTCTCTCCCAGCCTCAGGCTGATATAGAGTTCCAGTTTATACCATGGGACACTGGAATGGCTGTACTGTGGCAGATTCATTGCAAAAAATTCTCAAAACCACATTCAGTCAATCGTCTCTCCTGCAGTGACAACAGACAGAGCGCAGATAGCAGCCACTTGTGCTGTGGCCTCACCACTTGCCTGCTAAAACAGCCTTGGAGAAAGCCATAATGCCCGAGGAGCCTCCAGCTCCTGCTGTGACATTCCCAACAGGCCATCAGAGATCCGGCCAAAGCGAATGAATGGAACTCCTGCGGGCTGGGTACATCCTGCACACACACAGGGTGACAGACACTCGCCCTCAGGAGCAGCTGAAGCAGGGAGCTGAGGATGCAGCTGCCAGAGGCACAGCTCTCCCCCACAGCCGGGGAAATGCAAAGCCCCTGAGCAATGCTGCTCTGTGTCACCTGCACCCCACACATGCCTGCTTTTCTCCTTGTGCCTGACACATATGTTTCTGGCCAGTTCCTTGCTCTGGCAGTGTCTCAGATTTAGGTCTTGAGTATCACAGGGTCAAGAACGTTTAAACCATACTGAGCCACAGCCTGAGGAGTACAGCAGGATGAGTTGTGGCACTTGGTATGAAGTGTGACCGTTCACTGGTCAGGAGTGCACTTGAGTGGTACAGTTCAAGAAAGTGCAGGTGATTCACACAGAAGGTGGCAATTTGTAACACCCACTGCCACACAAACGTGGTGAGAATGACTGAAACATCAGATACATGACACAGCTGTTACCTTGTGCATTTTTTTCATCCTTCCTTTCTCTAGCAACTGTTAAGAAAAATATTAGTATATAGGAATGTCTGTACCTCATCCTATTTGTATGCAGTGCTCCTGAGTCTCTCACCCACTTCCTTTTCTTTCCCAGCAGATCTCAGCTAGACCGCATCTGAAACACAGCCCACAGGCTGATGGAGCACATAGTGACAGCAAACAGATCTATTTCCAAAGAGGGAAAACACACAACTTCCTTTCTGCAACATCCCCCCATTTTCTAAAAACAGGATGAGAGTCAGGATGCAGAAGCCTGAGTTCAGGGGACTGGGTTTAACCTGGATTTCCTGGCAAACATGCAGAGCTCATCAGTCTGTCATGTAGACTCGAATGCTCAAAAAATGGGAACAGGCTAAAAGTTGGGTTACATTGTTTAAATGCTCTGTTTACAATTATGAGAAAACCCTGCTCAGTCCCCTATCTGAGTAAACATCCTTGGGGTGTTGCCATCTCTTCGAAATAATAGGAATTGTATATACAATACATTCCCAGACGAACATGGTATGGGTCAGAGAAGTAACAGTAATTGCTGAGGAACACATGTAATGCATGCTTTCTACACCAATGATTCTTCTAGCAAAAGCAGAAGTCCATGTGTCTGTATAGAAGCACCTGCGGTTCTGGGGTGGTTTTGGTTTAAAATTATTAATATCACTGTTAAAGATGCTGTTGCCACATTACTGAGGGCACTCTGAAAAACAGCGAAGTTACCCGAGCACCACAAGTGTCAGCAAGACAGCAGTTTAAAAGATGGAAATCTTGGAAAGGGCAGAGGAAAGTGAAATTTATTGTTCAGCAAAGAAAGCTACAAACACCTCATTCCATGCCCTGCATTAGTTCCTGAATATGACACAACCTAGAAATCTGGCAAACTGTTTCAATTTACAAAAGGAACTCCAATAGGGCCAAAACCCAGAGCAGTTGTGAAGCAAGGCTTGAACAAACATGACTTTGTTTTCTGTTGTGTATGGATAGCTTTTCAGGCCACATCAGTACCCTTGCTGTTACTCACATAAATCTCAGAGGCTTTTGCCTTTGAGTGAAGATTTTTCTTTCTTTGTCAGAACC
The DNA here is from genome assembly GCA_013400215.1 of Cisticola juncidis. Classification (NCBI taxonomy): domain Eukaryota; kingdom Metazoa; phylum Chordata; class Aves; order Passeriformes; family Cisticolidae; genus Cisticola; species Cisticola juncidis. The sequence continues at coordinate 1,862,112 of VXBR01010760.1, forward strand.
AATCCAACAAAAGGCATATTTGGTAGGGCACACATAATGCACCAAGCAAGTTCACATATGCAGTATTTTTTTGTAGCTTCATCTAATTAACAGGAACAGTATTGCTAGCCACAGAGGAAGGTAGTATTGCTCCAGATGCCTTTGGGAGGGGAGGGGGGTGACGACAATGATTCACAGTAACAAACAATTCTGCCTCCAGGCTCATTTAATCCCTTTTGCCTGCCTACAAGCCCTGCTGCTGCTCATCTGTGTTCGAGCACATCACACACTAGACTGATATTTGTTGAGCAACTTGCTGGACTGAGGGCACTAATTCTGCACCGACTTTACACCAGACTGGGCAGCAGGGCTATTAAGACTTAAGGCAAGACTGAACATACAATGCTTGTCCACACAAACAGGATTTTTTCCTACCACAGACCACCAAGGTTAATCTGTTTTCAGTGTGGCATACAGTGGAGCCTGTTGGACTCTCCCTTCCAGCTGAGCAGCACAGAAAAGGAAAACCAAACCAGGTTAAAGCAAACATTGCTCTTCCCAGGTTCCCTCAAAGCTTCTTTCTGTCTGGAATGTCTAAACTCTGGCAAATTAAACAACCATCCAGATGTGTTACTTTAAAACTTTAGACATTGGTAGTGTTAAGCTGTAGGGTGTGCAGGCAGCAGTGCTGGGTGAGGGAGCTACTGAGAGTGACCATATTCCAGCCAGATATTTGGCCTCTCCTCCTCAGTTCAGTAAACTTTTCAGATTTTTCCTTGGGACTGCCCTTATTTTTTAAAGCAACCTGCTCAGAACACCAGACCAGAAACAACTCACTTCACCCTAAGGAAATATTTGGAATTTCAGTATGTAGAATTATAACTCTTCTTAGATAAGCTCTTATTTGTGGATGAGTGCTCAAAAAAACTCCACATTTTCCAGCTCATGAAAGTCTGTATGTTGAGTTTTGAACAAATCTTTCCTGTTGTCCACCAAATATTTTATGAATCTGAGAAACCAATGTACATCTGCATCAAGTTTCATATTTGGCAAACTAGTCTTCTCATAACAAAAGAAGTTTTGTAGAAGGTTTACCACACATCTTTCATGCAGCATGAGAGTGACATCAAAACAGAGTCCCCAAAGGCTTCCATGTCTAATAGCATGCCCACACAGAAAATTCAGTTGAAAGCTCTACAAAAATCCCTGGGTCCAACACAACATCCTTCCCTGAAAAATATCAAATGCAGCATGTTAGCAGCAAATACAGGTATATTGGATGGGCTTGAACTGGTCATTTTCCTGCAGATCAATTTTATAAACTCTGCCATCTTGGAAGAGGCAATTCCTATGACAATTCACCCTTCCAGGCTAGAGGGGTGAAGCCAACACTGATGTGGCAGGCTGTCAGAAATAAACACAGACCTGTATAATTTCAAGTTTGCATAATTTGTACAGTATTGAGTAGATATAATTCATTATTTTCAACACCTTGTCCAATTATCATATGGCCTTGTTTCTTATTGTGCAAGTATCTGGCACAACCTGTCCTGTACCAGTTTCACATATATGATCAGGTTAATCACATACACCCTCCTACAAATCCTCAAATGGTGCACTTCCATTCTTGAAAGGGCCAGAAAAAATCACATGTCCCTTTCATCTGAAATAAGATAATATAATTTCCTTTCAATGAGGTAAATGGGCTGTCTCAGAGGAGTAACTCGGGAGACTTTTTTGCTGATACTGTCTTCTCACTCAGTTATTTGTGGTAGGACACCTACACAGAGGCACAACTTAGGAAGCTGGCTAGAACTGGTGAGTGAAGTTTTTTCGGAGCTGTGTGCTATCCTCCTGCGAGATCTTTATCTCATTATTACCTGAGGTGGGATTATGATATTTACCCATGGGTAAAGTGCTTTGAGGCTGAGAGAAAAGTTGTATGATTATAGGATAACCTTGCAGGTTTACTTCCCAGATTACATTTCCCATCTACTTGGCACTTCTGGTTTCATTATAATGTTGGACAGCCAGGTATCCTTCAAAGAGCCTTTTCCATATATGAATATCGGAAGGACAGAGTATTAAACCCTATCACTTCTAGGCCTTCTCTTTTACCACGTGTAATATGGGGCAGTGATGGTATCCAAGGTAAAATTCACCTTATCAGTCTTAGGCTGTTTTGAAAATGAGCATCTACCTCAAGCAACCCATCTCTTCTTTTCTCTCTGAGTGATGAAGCAAGACAAGGCACCTCTAAAAGACATTTTATCATGTTCTGAGACCTTTAGCATGAATCAGCTTCCAGGAAGCCCCTAAGCAGTTGTTCCCTACCATACAACTGACTTCTACAAGGTCAGTGCCCAGGCAAGTCCCACACACTGCATCCACCAAAGATTGCTCTGGGACTGACAGTCCTTCCACTGAACTAGCAAAAGCAAGAAACCTTCCTCTTAGTGCCCAGTGATGAATCACTCGGGGATATTCAAATGTGGGACTGTAAAAGCTTACAAAAGCTCGTCCCCTCACAAATGGATTCCATGTACTCCCTCTGAACTCATCCAGTTGGCACTGCCCCATGGAAGTGCAGGCAATCGGACATACAGTGTCAGTTGTCTTCATGCACCACTGCACGTTACTCTCAGCAGCAGGCATCCAAGATCTCGGGATCAAAGGAAGGAGGAACAGAAAACAAGCACACACATTGCAGCAGGAGCTGACAGTAAACAGAAACCCTCTCAGTCCTCACAGAGAGGTTTTCATTTAAGGATGTTAAAATTAAAGCTCCTTCTACCTTGGTTTTAAATACTTCATGCCCTTGGCACCTTCTTCAAAAGTACAGTTACACACTTAGGAGTGCAGGGGAAAAGGAACATGATAGGAGTCTGTAACTCTCCTTTCCCCTTACCTATTTATTTTTTTTCTTTTCTGACTGCATTTAGGTCTAGTCAAAGAAAGTAATTTTCAAAGCAGGCGTAATTTGTATAGAACGTGAAATCACTGAAGTTCCTCAGAAGTGACTACCAGTCTTCTTGGTGTACGCACACGCCATGTGCTCACAGAAGAGAGAAACAATAACCCTCCCTTGACCTAAAAACCCAAAACAACAGAAGGCCAGAAGGGAGCAAGAGAAGGAGCAGGTGCCAAAACAGGTTTCATCCATAGTGTCTGGATCTGAAATCTAGATATATCAGTACAATCTAAGGATTGTACTCCAAGGAAAAGGAAAACATACCAAATTACCCCTCCCTCCTTCCTCACTTTCTGTGCCTTTACTTACTTTCTTTCAGTGTCAGGTGTTGATGCAGTGCTGCTGAGACCAAGTGACTCCTGCAAGAGAAGACATGCAGCACTGAGAGCAGACACTAGAGAAGCCTTTACCCAATTTATGCAGAATATCAAATTTAAAAAAAAACAAACAAAAGTGGATGATCAAAAACTAAGTGCTTACCTCAATCTGGGATCGCAGCTGTAGAGATGTGGGGCTAGCATCAGGTTTCTCCTAAAATAAAACAAATACCAAGTTAATGAAATAACCGAACATCAGAAAGAAGAAATTTGAAGGGGAGAAAAAGGGAAAAGAAAGAAGGCAACAGAATGAAGAACTATTTCAAAACAGTTCATACAGGAAATATTAGGCACTCTAGAAAGAACTGCTTTCAGGATAAATTCTGAAACAATCCAGTAAAACAGCTAATTTCATACTTATCACTGGAAAATACAGAAAGTAAAACTCCCAGGTGGAAGTCATTCAAAACAAAATAGAAAGAGGGGTGTTTTATTTTCACTAGATCACCACACAATATCTTAGATAAGTTCAAGTCCAATTTCCAAGAAATTACCTTCAGGCAAAATTTGGCATTCAAAGAACATTCTCGGAGGAAAAAATACTGAGAGGATGCAGATACCTTTCAGCAAGACCAGTTGCTCACACAGAAACTTGTCAACAGTATGGAGTTCAAACCATTTTTCTATAAACATCTAGGATATAACCAGCTACTCCAGATCTCGGTCACCCAGGCTCCCTTTGCACTTGATGGGGAGACACAGAAACTCTTACAGAACAACTTGCCTGATGGGTTTCAGCTACTTCAAGTTAGATGAGGGAGTCCCACTGGTGGTATCTAATTGAAGACTGCAAGCCAACTGCTTAAAAGGCACATACTATTAACATGTCTAGCTGAAATCAGTGGGAAAACTCCAGTTAAAAAGGAGGAAGATACTACAGTCATCAGGACTGAGACCTACACTTTATTGGTTGATGTTCATGTGAAATCCTGGGGTGAGCTATTTATTCCTGCTTTATTCTCAGTAAGCCCTAGTCCTTGTGAAGCTATTGCAAAGTGAATTCCATAACTTACTCATCACAGCTGGGTAAGCAGTGGTGTACACACTTCAAGAAAACAAAAAAAAGGACATGAAGTTGTTTCTCGGTACTGAAGGACTTCTTGTTCATGCATTCCACAGCATACATGTAAAACTCTTATCTCCGTGAAATTGTACTTCCTATGCCCTTTGTTTACACAAAGGGTGACAAAACATTCTTGTGACTTAATTAAAAAAAAAAGAAAAAAGAAAACCAGACACAATTTTATGGAAATGCAGCCTTTTAATACTGAACAGGAAATTACTACTGACTGCCATGAGGTGGTGTTGGATTAACCCACTCAGGAAGTCTGCAAGACCTGGAGTAGAAGGGAGCCTGCTCTGCCGTCACACAAGTGAGTCAGGTTGCACTGCTGCCACGCAGCCAGGGTGGGCACAGGATGGCTCAGGGCCATGTCCTTGCTCGTGGGCAAGGCTGACACCGGGTCCCTGCCCTGCTGTGGGACACTGCCTGACCATGCATTGTCTGCGTGGCTGCTCCTGCAGCACAAAAAGGGAAATGAAGTCCTTGGGTGGAAGTGGACATGAAAAGACGATCACATCTACTTACTGACAGATCCAACAGGACTTCTCCAGTCAAGCAGAAGCTGGATCAAGCTTAGGGAAATTCCACAAATGTTCACAGAACAGAGAAATGAAACTAGCTATTTGGCACCAGGCATCCCTCTCTTTCTCCATTACTTCTGTCAAAATGGAATCTGACTAAGTTTTGCACCTGGAAAAGGCTGCAGGCACACTGCTGCGAATCTTCCTCAGACACTCTCCAATCCCTGCCTAGCTCCTTGTAAGGAGGGAAAGAGGGAGAGAAAGACAAGCTCCACCATCCCAACACTTGTTATTTAGGACTACCTCATTTCCATACCCTGCTGCATTAATGAGAAAAGGAACATTTTATCAGTTTTATGCTACAGTTTCCGTATGCCAGTCACGAGAACCCACCATGACCCCAACAGGCCATTAGGTCCAAAGTTTCTGATGACCTATCCATTGTCTTTAGAAGCTGCTTTGCTGCAAGTGTTCTGGGGTTTTATTTTTTAAATACAGTAGTTTTTTGTAAATTACCATTTATAAGATGCTGCCTGGCCTCCCATGACAAGTCTTGTGCTTGAGAAATTGCTTGTGAAGTTGAAGCCTGAGACTACAACTAGATGAAAAGTTCCTACTTTCAGCATGAAACTACTCAGTTGAACAGTCAGCTGCATCCCATGTAACTAAATTCTAAAAAAATCTGTATTTACTTTTTTTTCTCATTTGCTGTCAAGCTCACCCTGTTCTAACAAGAGCTGTTTTACAGGACCAAGATGACTGTGGAGGTCAGAAGCAGGGACAACGTTCATCTCCCTCCTCTAGAGCACTACTTTGCAATGCTGGAATGCAAAACACCTGATAGTCCTGCACCGTTGTGCTTAATATTCCTACCTGCCTTCCCAGCAGAATGGTATTTTTTTCTATTGCCATTAATACAAGAAGCCAAACAAAAATACTTGGGGAAATAGTACTCTCAACTAAACTTCTGGCTTAGATTTGTATCAGAGATCATAGAACTTCCATCAGCCTTGAGCAATTCTATTTATTTTGGTTAAAAGCCATTAAACCTCACATTAAACCTCCCTTTAAAATCCACAAGTTGTGTTGACTTTAATCCAGCAGGATCAAGGCCCTTTTATACCAAAGGCTAATTCAAGAAGGTTGAGCAAATGTTGAACTGTTGGCATGTTCTTTAGCACGCTATACACTCTTTTTAGAAAATATTTTGAAAGGTTAGATTCATTAAAGTACATCTTTCATCCTTCTGAGCCAAAACTTAAAAATGAAACCAAGGACAGCCTGGGCTTATAGAAACAGGGGTGCAGTAAGAGACACCTCTAGTCAGCATTTCCAGAGCTCTTGTCTAGATAAAGCAGGCACCAGAGCAATAGGTATCTTCTGTGTGAGCAGCCTTGCTGCCCCAGATAACTGCCCTCTACATTTGCCCATAAGGCTCATCTGAGATGTACCAGAAATTTTTTATCACTGCCATGCTACACAGTGCTCTGAAGAAACCCAGTGATCTGAGAAAGTACCTGATCAAGGGCAGACTCCTTAAGCTACACTATTAAATCCAGTGTTTCCCAAAGATGACTGATTTACTTGCATGGTTTCTGGATTTAAGGGGTCCAAGGCAGGGTACCTGTCCCGTACCTGGAAAGTGTTGGTCCATATGGAACTTGTCCAATACACTATTAAAACCAGCAACTAAGATCTGAAGATTCTGGAGAAACTGAGATGTCCATACATTGCACCCAAACCCCAGAGAACACATTAGATGGAAGGCGGACAGTAGTTTAGCACCAGCTTGTCCAGCTCCCCTTGAGGGCCAAGGTCAGCACAGCACAGAATCTCAAATGCAGATAATAAACCCAGGGGGAAGTTTTAAAAATTAGTAATGCTAATATCCTGTAGAGTAAGCCCACTCAATTTAAAGTAGGGATTCCTCCATCAAGTCACCTACACCCTGATCTATCTCAGCTGGCACAGGAATTTTGTTCTCCCACCTTTAAAGCCATTTCGTAGCAGTCTTATTTCCTTCCTTTTTCCTCCTTCATCCAAAGCCAATACCATCAAGAGGGTGGGTGCAGGACAAAGCCCTGAGGTCCAGCAGCTTGAGGAAGGGATGGATGTCAGGTGTTGCGCTGCCCGGGAGCTGCCGGGAATCACCAACCCTTCCCCACTGTGGGTGCCACAGACAGCGACTGCAGAGCCCTGGTGCAGAAGTGCAAGTTGGGGAAATGCTTCTTACAAATCTCTTGTTTTGGAAGAAAATGTGTGGAGTAGGCTTAACAAGCAGGATTTGTGGCTTATGCTTCAAACCTTTAGTTGTTTGCCTTAGGGACCAAGAAAGAAGCTTCCTTCACAGGTAGCTTCTTCTGCCTACTTTGCACACTGAATTTATGTGATCATTTGCATACATTTTCTTTTCAAATTACTGCAGGTTTCTAATCATTGTGATTTTGGTTTTATATGCTACTTTCCTCGTAAAAATCTTCAAAACAGTTTTGCAACCATTTATGAGCTAAGTCTGAAAAAGGCAACTGGGAAGAAAGTACAAAGTACAAATAGATGGGAAAGAAGCTGAAAAACCATTCCATGACTGGAGTGGCAGGTTTTGAATTCATGAGAGACTTTTTCTTCAATGACAAGTTCAGTTCACTTGTTCTGTATGTAATGTAACACATAAGAGGCGTATCACAGCCTATCTGAAGGCATTGCTGGTCTGCTCCTGAAATACACAAGCATAGCAGACAAGAGCATTTGAAAGGAAACTTGGTCATTGAGGGTATGGCTCTCACATTCCAGGGAGGTGTGCATATTTGAATTACTTAAACATTAAGCCACATCTATGCTGCCCACCACAACTTAGTTTAGGAAATTATATTCATTGAATTAATCCCTTCTAATTAAAAATTCATGAACCTTTTCACAATTTCTGCTGCTGGAGCTGTATCCATTTGAATCATAAATTTAAGCACTTCTCTGCAGATCCCAAGCCGGGATTAATCTCTCTGTGCAGACAGAAAGCGTGCAAAGCGAGACCCAGATGAGTGCTGGGAAAATACAGCGACATAACCAGTAAGAAGGAGATGACTAAAAAGCTCATAGATGTATAAATAATTTCATGAAATCATTTCAGCAGGTGTAAAGTATATACAGTAGAAAACTTCTATGAGAGAATTCTGTCTTTGCCCAGATGTTTTCTCTCTGCTCTGAACACACATTGCATGTTCTAATCTAGCTTCTAAAATGATTAAACAAAGATGTATCTGAAAGACAGCAGAACACTGAAGGATTGTAAAAACTGTTTGATTTACTTTGAGAGCAACAATTCTGCTGAGAGTTCTCTACCACACTATATTTCAGCCTCTGCAGAGGTGTTGGGGAAGCAGGGAAGCCCCTGGAAAGAGATGGCACAGGTATGCAGGCATGTAATAGAAATTGCCTATGAGTCACTAGATATGAGCCACCGGTCAGAACAAAGAAATAAAAAAGATCTACTCTTGTGTGGAACACCTCAGCAAGTGTTTGAGGAAACTAACAACTCAGTGAGTTCCCAGTGGTACAGATTAGTTAAAGTGCCATTTTGAGTTTCAAACCACAATCTCTGGACCATCCCCTTTGCTGTTTCAGCGAAGAAAGAAGGTTTTTCTGCACCATTGCTCTTGCACATTAGAGCCTGAGCTGACACATGCTAAATTATAGCATCCTGCAGCAGCAGCAGCAAAACTCTGGATCAAGGAAATGAGTTAAGTAGGGATGGTTAAAAAAAAATCAAACAACAAATACTTCTAAGCATGAAACAAAAGTCCAAGTGTCTCAATGCCTCATACAAAAGTGCAGACTTGGTAAACACTTCGCTTAACTACTGATGAAATGCAGCTTCAGAGAGAACACACTGCTAGAGCACTCACATGTCTACTTTTATTATTGGAGAGGGAAGAAATATCCTGCCTCTCAGCTTAATGCAAACACCAGAATCTATAAAACCTAACACATCTCAGGGCAAACATTGGACCCTCACTCTCCCCTTTACCAACAATGGAAGCAGAAGGGTTTTTTTCACCCATCTCAAAGATACTGCATTCAACACTAAGGCTGGGACCCACAGGGTTGAAAAACATTTCACAATGATTTTGAAAAACATAATTCATTAGCAATTATAGAGAAACTGTAGCTTTTGTAAAGCCCTGTAACAATAAAAAGTGAGGCAGCGCTAAGACATAAATTCACTTGTAACAAACAGAAGGCAGAGTCCAGAAAAATTATGGCACAAACACAAAAAAAACCTCAATAGAAAAGGGCTTCAGAGAAAGGAAAGTCGATATTGGAACACAGCATTCTGCAGCAGGGAAATCAAATACCTTCTGATCAATTTTCCAAACTAGATGAAGCAAGCCCAGAACTATGGCAGCTATCTTTGTGCTAAAACCATATTAATATAAAGGTCAATATGTGACTGAGACACAGCAGGTCTTTGATTGATGCATTTTACACTCGTTACTCAAATGGCACAATACTAAAGTGTTCTTGTTGCTGGCAGAAACTACTTCTTTAGTAGAGTTCTTACTGGTATAAAAAGGATCAGTAAGACCTGCCAGCTTTGCCTAAAAATCCTTACATTTGTCAGTACTGACTTCCATTGTACAGGTAAGGCCAAAAAGGACCTTTGTGAAATAATGCTGGAAAACGGTGAAAGACACGGGTTTCCAGGGAGGACTTTAAGATAGAAAGAGTGGTTTTGGCAGCAGGAAGAGCTGCAATGTTTCAGCGGAATGCAAAACCTCTAAACAAACCACATCAAGAATGGTTAAATGTGAAGCCAGAGGACTCAGGATGTGACACAGACAAGGGAGTCATGAGGTAAAGCCCAACTGGATACTGCCCAAATGGGGCCCTTCTTGTTCAAGAGCTGACAATGGGCCTGGGGAAGAGCCACCACTTCCCCCAGTGAGAGCATTTTGTCCTGTGAGAAAAGCACAACAAAAGGAAGAGAGAAAATAAATGAATAAACAAACAAGCAAATAACAGTTTACTACAGGGTACTTTGGGGTAGGAACAGTCTGGTCAGCCAAGTCCAGATTCCTTGCCCAGGTGCTGGCCCTCTGGCGAGGATGGCTAACGGCAGAATGCTGTACCTTGGCCTCAGCCACTTCCTGAACAAGCAGCCACAATTAATGAGGAAAGCAGCACCTCCATGAGCCACATGTCCCTATCAGCACCACCCTGAAGCCTGCTCTCTGGAACTGTGGGGCTAGGAATTTCGAGTGGTTTTGAAATGAAGCACTCACTGATAAGATGAGAAAACAACCACAAGGAGCTCCCTGCCGTAAAAGCCATGGCTGAATGTGGCAAACCTCTCTCTGAATACCAATGGTCCTGATTTGTTTTTATGTGCTCTTCAAGTTCAGGCCACCCATTCCTAAGGGTCAATGATGTTCCCCACTTCCCTCTAAATAACACTTTTCAGATCCTACCAATCCTTCATTTTCATGTACACAAAGCTGTACTATATTTCTATTACGAATATTTGCACTTTTCTCAATTTCTCTTCAGTGTTTCCAAGAACAACAGAAAAAGTATTTTCTTTTTGGAATGTGGCAAGGAAAGAGTAGGGGAAGTTCAGACCAATGCCTCCAGGAAAACATCTACATCCATGCCATAAATCCTTTCAGACACACCATGGAAACAGAGGCTAACACAAGTCCACTGTCATATTTATACTGATACTATACTTGTGTACCTGCACGCCTATATCCGTGTCTCAAGCACATGGAATTTCAGATGATCTATACTGCAAGTGAGCAGAAGCTTTTGTGCTGGATGAATCAATATGCTCAAGGCTCAGGAATTCTTGTAAAATGGATTGTTACTGTAATACTGATGACTTTTTGCAAGTACCCCCATTCCCATCATCACTGTAATAGCTAAGACTTGATGTTGTTTCAAACAACAATTTACAAGAAGATCAGAAACTATGTTGACTGTGAGGTACTTAAAAACCCTGGTAAAACTGAGGAGGAGGTAAATCAAGAGAAAGCACTGCTCACTAAAAGACCTACAACTGTTTTTTTACCACAGTTGTATGGAGTATCAGCAAGAAGTCCCCCATGCCATGGGGAAAAAATGCCAACATTTTGCATTAATTTCATTCTGGGAAAGCAGTGATTTGCTTCACTTTGTTAAGAAGAAGACAGATTTTTTAAAAAAATATATACAGGTAATGTAGTGGAAAACAAAGGATATTTTAGTTTTAAACTTACTCACTTTTTTTTTCCCTTTTTTTTTTCTTTTCTAATTCACGACACTGATAAGCTGAAAGGCATTTTGTGTCAGGAACTTCCATCATACAGTCACTGCAATGCACAGCAGAATTAGACAATTCTCTCCATTTTTTTACTAGAGACACCTCACACTGAAGAGACTCAAACCAAAACCCAAGTATATGTGAAAAAGGTCCAGCTCTTTCTGTTAGGTTGAAGGCAAACACAAAATTTAGAACTCAACAGCACTGTGGGCTGTGGAAGAAATCTGGCAGAACCATTTCCTTCTACTACTGCTGCTCTTTGGGCTGCCTGGGGCTGCTATCATGTCGTGCTCTTCAGAGCTCCTGACTTCTTCCTTCATAAGCCTCTAGAAAAACCTGCATCTACATCCACTTTTCCAGATCTAAAAAGTCTGTATGTATAGATGTGCATATACCTGCTCTGTGGGTTTTTTAAACATCAAATTGAACCTTTCAGAGCATGACTAAAGCCCTTATTTAATTCAAGAAAACCAATTGAAGACTTTCTCACACCCAGCACAGAATTTCTGAACGTTTTAGTGCTATTGTTCAGAAAATGGATTTAACTTTGAACTTTTTGGAGAAGTGAAAGAATCCAGTAAAAAAATCAAAACAAAACAAAAAACCCAAACCACAAATAATACAAACCACCCCCCCAACCCCCCAAAAAAAAACAAACAAAAAAAAACCCACACAGAAAAAAATCCCAAATCAACCCCACCAGGAAAAAGAGGAAACAGAACCATGTAATAGAGAGTTGTGCTGAGTCAGGACCTGAGTCACATTATCCTTGGCAAGTAGTCTTATCATGAGGCTGTGCCCACATGCACATTTACTGGTTTTCTCATCATTCCATGAAGAAATTCAATCAGCCTACTGCTGCAATTTTTGTGCAAAAATAATGACATCAAAATCATCAACATTTGGGCAAAACAGATTCTTGCTTTCCAGCTGACAGTAACACTGTACCGCTATTTTCCTCTTTCAGAGGTTAAAAACATCAACAGCTGCTAGCTCAGAAAAGCAGATATCCTGAGCTCAGGTCTTTGCTGGCAGTAAGCCTTGCAGCCTGAGCTCTCAAGCCATCCCCTCTTTGTGGCTGAGACTGGGTAGGCTCTTTCTGCTGATTTGCACTATCACTTTAATTTTTAAAATTCAGTTCAGCACCCCCTTAGTGATTTCTATGTTACACGTTACTTCATGAGAGGACCAAAGCTGAAAAGCTGTAACAACATGACATGCTGCATGTTTCAGGACTTATACACATGGAAGGCTGGTGGGGTCTGACCTCCATTTCAACCACTTTGGCAATGGAAACAGCAGGACTAGAAATGAGAAAAGGTTTTGAAAAAACATTTCTATCAGACAAACTTGTGTCAGCATACTGGGAACTAACTGATGACATTTCTTTATTGCAATAAACTCATTTTGAAGAAAGTTTATTTCAGGATCCTTTGTAAGAAGGCCCTTGAAGCAGGAAAGAAACTGGTCATACTGGGAAAAGTTTTATAAAGATATACATTTTTAAAATATGAGTTTTACAACCATTTTAAAAAGCAGAATAAATGTTTAACTTGAAATCAAACTGGTTATGGATAGTAAGTTGATATGTGAAACTGAACACCTGAAAGTTATGACTCATAATACGAATCCATTCCCTAGAGCTGGGCACTGCACTTCTTGCTCTCAACCTGTATAAACGCACTCCAGGAATGTGAGTGGGTGAGGAGAGAGAGACAAACGTTGATAGTTGGATGCTAACTTCAAAGACTCCTACAAAGTGAGAGGAGAAATTAATTTCTTGAACAAAAGAACTGAAAACAAATTAATCATATTAATGCAAAAAAAGGACTAGACCACAAATTGGTAGTCTGTACTTACTCATTCTTCCTGCTATAAAAATTACCTTTGATAAAAGAACGTTTAAATTAGCTGAAATTGAACTTTGAAATTGAGGCCTGTATTTGATGGATGCTTTGGGCCAGAACCTTACTTAAATCTTCATCACTGGTCATCACATGATCATTATTACAAAACTAAATTTTGAACCAGCTCTGATGCTGTAAGTTATCATGGAAGATTGCTCCTATCAGAGGGAAAAATTATTATTGAATGCCATTAGACTATCTGGGGACAGTTTGGTTATTTAGACAGAAGATTTGCAACCTCCCTATTTGAGAATATTAAGAAGTAATTATTGCCTTCTACACATTCATGATAAAAATCTTTCTCTACACAACTAATGATAGAACTATTCTCCATTTTCTATTTGCATTTAAAGTAAGACTGGGATACAAATTCATATGCCATAGATGCAGTAGTTAATAGGAACAGCCTCAACTGGAGATGTAGCAGATAGGAGCCTTGCTCTATGGGATTACTGCTGCCTGCTTTGCTTTGAAGGGTAATGGTGCGACAGTGACATGTGACAGTTCCAACACTGGTCAGCACGACTGCTGGAAAGGGGTTAAATTAAAAGCTTCAGTCATGCCATCAACAGCTCCTGCTACGGGGCCAGGCTCCAGCCCAGCTGCAGAGCTCCAGCCAGTTTTTGCAAAGCTCAGCTGCTCCGCTGAAAATGCACAAGTGGGCTCCTGCCCATGACCAACAACTGGGGTAGAAGGTGGGGTTTGCCCTGGCACTCAGGCCAAACAGCAGTACTTAACACAAGTTTCAGTGATGCTTAAATCTAAAGGGCAACAAATCTGAATTCTGAGGATCCATCAAGCAGCTGTAAGATGCTCCTTTCTTTGTTCAAAGCAGGAGGGGCAGAGATTTTCCCCAGAAGAGGACAGTGGAAGCCAGAACCCTTTCCCGGGGCCACAGCAGCCTCCTGGTAAGATCGGCTTGTGCAGTCCCAGCACCCGACTGCTGCTCCCTCCAGCCCAGGGCACTGCCCCACCTCCAGGCTAGCACAGGGTGGCGATGCACAATTCTGCTTTGCCTTGTTGGGTTGTTATGCAACATGTGGTTATCCCATCAGAGGCTGAGTGAGGGCCCTTTCCAAACAAAAGACCAATTGCTGAATGATGAACAAACTCAGTACCAAGAGTGTCTGCAGAGAAAAAATGACACATGCTGCTTACAGACAAAGCATTTGAACCTCAGCAAAACATCCATCCTTCAGTCAGTACAACTCAGGCCAGAGGAATCTACAAAGAAAGCTGCCACCACTGTTCCAAGCAAATCATCTGCAATCATTATCTACAACTATTCACTGGAGAACTAAGAGTGCTGCAGCATAGCCTTACAAATTATTCTCTCGTGTAACATTTTCTCCTTGCTTATTCCTTAGGTTGCTCCTGAAGCAGCAACTAAAACAGACTTCTTCCCAAGTTCCACTTGAAACTTCAGTCATTTTCTCCACCACACTTTGGGTCACACTTGACTTTATAAGGAATGCACAGAACCAGCCTTGCAGAAATTCATGAAGCACAAATGCAGGGCAGTCTTGCACTCCAAGAGCCACCCACAGTTCTTAAGTGACACAGTGTGTACAAGCAGGACGTGCATTTCATTCCAGCTGAGCCTGTACAGCTTTGCACTCCCTCATACACCTTCTTGTCCCCCCGCCTATGCACTAATGGCCATGTTTTATTATTAATGGAGTATTGCAGTCACAGGTAATCAAATTGTGGCATTAAAAAGGCCAGCATGCCTTGAATTTTTATAACTTGTCTTTCAAACACTTACAAAGCAAAACAGAGGCTTTAGCAACGAATAACTGCTTTCGTCCAGAGGTCCATTCAAAACCCTGCCCCTTTGCTATTAGCACTAAACAGTGAACTTATGCAGGCAATCAAGTAGCACAAGAGTTGGCCAGAAGTTACAACAATGTCCCAATGAAGCAGGTAAAGCTGGGACATTAAGGGAGTAATGCCTCACCTGTACTGCTTCCTATTCTCTTCACCATTCCACTGCAGGGGAGTGAGTAAGTGGCTCTGGGGGACCTAATTGCCAGCTCGGGTTAGTCCTTGGTGCTCAACATGGGTCTTGCAGGGTTCAAGGTAACAACAGGTGTTACATTTCCCTGTGGGAATCATCTCTCCCCCCTCAGGGACTTCTAGAGCTTGTACTATGTAGTTTGATCCTTCTTTTCTTTTCTGACCTTATTGGTTGTGTCCCAAGTTGCCCCTCCCTTCAAACAGGTTTGACTGGAATGTGCCAGATTGAATTTATAGCTGTAATTGCTGATCAGCTATTAATTGGCAGGTGCTTGTCAGGAGCCTTGCCTGCCTGGCTGTACATTAGAGTCCAGTGCTCATTAGTGGCTGGTTTTTGCTCTCGCTGCTGCTGTGCTGCTTGCTCTCCACCCTGTGCCGTGCAGGAACGTTGAGCGTTGAGATAAAAGGTGGCAATGAGCAACGGAAGGAACACTCAATGTTACGGTCTGGCTCAAAGGGACAAGGGGCAGAGGTTGCAATGGATGTAGGTTTAAATCATTGTAAACCATGATCTGGGTTGCACATCAGAGGAAGGGCTATAGCAGGAACCACACAAAGCAGTGGAGGACAAAAAGCAGTTTCAAGGGCAGCAGCAAATGGATTTGAACTGGCTTTGGTGCTCAATAATTTTACACACCACACCACCTCTCCTGTCCTGAATAATCTGAGTGGACATTTATGAACATTTTACAGGCACAGTCCACAGGCCAAGGGAAATAGTATCTGTGTATTGTATCAAGTGAGGAGAAGGGGGGTGGCAGATAATGAGGATGTACTGGACAGTGTGGTACCTGAGAATGACGTAAGTTAAATGGCAATAAATGAAGAATGGAAAATGTGCTGGTTTTGGCTGGGACAGTTAAGTTTCCTCACAATGGCTAGTAGAGGGCTCTGTTTTGCATTTGTGCTGGAGATAGTGTTGATAATTCAGGGACATTTTTGGTATTGCTGAGCTGTGCTCACACAGAGTCAAGGCCTTTTCTGCATCCCAGAACAGACGGGGAGAGCACAAGAAATTGGAAGGGGACATAGCTGGGACAACCAACCTCAACTGATGCAATAGATGCACCATACCATATGGCATCATGCTCAACATACACAGCTGAGGGAAGAAGGAGGAAGAGGGTAGGGACACTAGGGAGTGGCCTTTGTCTTCCCAAGTCCCTGTTACACACAATGGAGCCCTCCTGTCCTGGCTGAACACCTGCCTGCCCATGGGAAGGAGTGAAAGAATTCCTTGTTTGGCATTGCTTGTATGCACAGCTTATGCTTTACCTACTGAACAGTCTTTATCTCAACCCATGAATCTCTCCACTTTTACTCCTCTGGTTGGCTCCCCTATCTCACCAGGGCAGGGGAGTGAGTGAGGGCTGTGCTGGGCTTAGTTGCCAGCTGGGGCTATACCACAACACATTGAAGGGCAGCTAGAGCAAGCAAGCTCCACATTAAGCCCAGTTAACTTAAGGTCAATATAAAGGCCATCTGTTACTGTCACACTGCAGAAACCTGGGGCTTCATCATGACTCCTACCTCATGTAACTAAGTCTTCCCAACAGTCTTCTAAATAAGTGTGTACACTGAACAGAAACAGACAAAAACCAACCCACCAAAATCCAGAAAGAAAAAAGAAATATTATGGGCAATGACACAACAAAGCACAAGACTGGAAGTGACAAAGAAAATGCTGACAGCTGGGAAATTTGTAGTAAGATAAAGACCAAAGCAGAGTGCACACTGTAATCCTCAAGGTAAGAAGTGTTGAGCCAGACTTCATCCTGGAGATGGATAAAGTACCTGGAATAAAATACGATCAGCAAAACCATAACAAACCCCAACCAGCTGCACAAAACCCACAAAGAAAAAGGCAGTAGCAAAGGTACAAAAGAAACATAAAACCCACAAACAACCAGTAAATGAGACCTACAAGTCCAGAAACCTTGGTGCCTCTCAACACTACAGCACTGCTGTGAGCAACAACAATTCTCAATGTCAATCTAAACCAAATGGCAGTCAAAGCTTTAGACCAGGGAAAAGCTGCTGAAGTCAAACCACGTCAGTTAATAATTTGCTGCTAAGCACTTTCAGTTCTGCTTGTCGCTGCTGCCATCCCAGGGAGCAAGCGCACTGAGCCATAGGTTTGCTGCAGGAAGGGAGTGTGCTCAGTCTTGTCTCCACTCCAGCAAATGTAAATTACAAATGCAAAGCTCCACGAACAAATCACTAAACACTCTGTCTTTGCAAATGTCTTTGTGTAAGCAGTATGACTCAGTTTGCTGGTAGGCACTCCAACTAAATTAATTTACCATGGTATGGAAAACCTGAGCGAAGTAAAACTTAAGCTGTACAAACACCTGCAAGACTTTCTAAATGCCTGGGGTTTTGCAGCCAAGACCTGCTTGTTTGGGCAGGTGCTCCCACTGTTATGGGAGCGTCCACAGTACAAATTCCTCTGCTCAACTGTCTTCAGCAGGGAAAGCAGTCCAGACCTCTTGAACAAATCTGCTCTAATCAGGAACCAACAAAATGTCTTGACCAAAAGCTGCTCTTTTTTTCCTGTTCACACTCCTCTTCATGCCTTAGGGTTTTTTCCCAGCTTAAGGCCCTAACAGGGTTTAGTTACAACATCTTGAGGCTCTATTAGCGTGTAAAACGTTTCTTTTGAAGTTTTTATTGTTTCAGATCCAGTTCTAGCACAAACTTCTCCTCAACAATACTGTCTCTTAGTCAAGATTATGGGCAGTCTGTGAATAAGTGCATGCCAACGGACACAGAATGAATTGTCAATTACACAAGGTTTTGTTAAAAAAAACCAAGTGAAATAAAAGTAGTACAATGTAAATGTAGCTGAAACTACAGAACAACATCCCATATGTTACACTAGACTTTCACTTACACCAACAGGTCCCTCTAATAAAACAGGAATTAGATTAAGTGTATTGCAATGTGCTCAGCATGCTACTCACTTAGATAAAGAAACTATGGGTTTATGTATTTCCAGTGACTTTCAAAGCAGAAAGAGACACACTTAAGTCCATTACCACCAATTTTTATTCCTTGCCTCACCTGCTCTTCATTTCACTTCCTCTATGATAATTCTCACATATATATATTTAATATAACGCTTCAGAGAAACTGTGGGGTTAGGACGACAAAGTATTTAAGCACATGCCTGACAACAGTACTAGTGTGTTTAAACCTTGGCATGTTTTTGCATGCTTTATTGCATTAAGTCCTGATCACACAGGACAGTACTAGCAGTAAGACAAGTTAGTAAATAATACAGGATACCTTCATTTTTCACTGCACAGGATTGCAGTTCCTGTACAAACTGTAGATTTTATTTCCCAGTGCATAAACTGCAGTTTCTATACAATTACCCAAGCCTTTAGAGGAGAGATATACCTTTTTAAATTTGGGAAAAGAGTAAACCACTTGCTGTCCCAGCATATCCAGAGGCCACTCTTTATCAGTGCATCACATCATAAAAGGAAAGAAGACAAGGGGGTGGAAAGTGGTCAGTGCTAAGAGAGGGGGCTGCAGCAATGATAGGGAGATTACCTGGAGCCTCTTTCATAATTCAACATTCCTTATAAATTCATGGAAATCCTAACACCCAGGTATACCCCTTATACATTGAAATTCCACAAGGGCTCCTATGACTGCAAAAGTGGATTTAACAGAATGCCTTAGATGTCAAAAATCTACTGGTACTCTGCACTTTTGAAAACAAACTCCAAATCTTAACAAAATTGTAATGCCAAAAACTGATTAATTTCTGATTTGAAGCAATGCTTCTTTCTTGTGTTTCCCTGTCCTTGAAAAGTACTCAATTCTAGCTTCTTGAGTATAATCCATAGTAAAAGGATATACTATAACAGAGCCTGTTTTCATATCACATATAGCTTACTATGACTTTTAAAATGCCAAACCCTAAGCTTAAATGAGGTGATAGAATTGATTTACCATGATCTTTAAACTTTTTAAACAGTAACTAACTTGCCTCCCAGCTTTCAGCTTGAATCAGACACTATTAATTACATGAACTCAATTATTAGCCTTTTGTATTAACAGTTTTGTTTCCTCACTCCTTTGGTATCCTTCGGGTCTAATTAAGCACCAACTCTTTATAGCAACGCCTCCCAGTGAATGGATTCTCACAGCTCTTTTGCATCTGCCCCCCTTGACAAGGCCATGAAACGCCTACAAGGATTCAAAATGCTGCTGCTGCTGTTTAAGTACTAAAATGTGAGGTTATCTCAGTAGATCAGGCTCACTCCAGTCCCTTTGCTGGCTGTGCAAGATATCTGCTGTAAAAAGTGTTCTTATGGTCTCTGTCTGTTTGCCACTAAATTAATCTGTTTTCTTTGCACGTCCTTGGCTTCTCTAGCACTGGCAAACACTTGTCTTTTACACCATTCCTTTCTATCACTTCAAGTCTCAGTGTCAGAGGACAAAAAAACATTTTAAAACTTATTGCAAAAAAGAAATGTACTAGATTATCAGAATGAAAAATGAACTATGTGCTTTACCATCTTAAAAATCAGTTTCTTGGTATCTCTAAATATGCTTGTAATCACTATTT
Organism: Cisticola juncidis; assembly: GCA_013400215.1. NCBI lineage: Eukaryota > Metazoa > Chordata > Aves > Passeriformes > Cisticolidae > Cisticola > Cisticola juncidis. Next base: position 1,881,820 of record VXBR01010760.1, read on the forward strand.
TTGACAAAATTAAAATAAAGAATTTTTTTGCTGGCACTCCATTTAAAATAGGATGAGTTACAGAAAGACCATTGCAGTTTTAGAGACTGGCATGCAAGGCTAATTTGAGTCCATTTCTCTTTCCAACTCTTTCTCCCATCTCTCCCAATTCTAGGTATACTACAAAGTGATAAATCTTGATGTCTTCCACACTATGAAAAGGGAAAGTAAAAGTCTCCAGAGAGGAAAAAAAATTCCTCCACAGTTTTCCTCTCCATATTTTGCACTTTGCATTGCCTCAAGTGAAATATTTGCCTTTTAGAGCTATTTTACTATACATTGTCCTTGTCTCTGTAGGACCTGGTCCCAAGGGGTCTTTTTGACAGCTCCACATGTAAGAGACATGATTTATGTGGTGACCATGAAACAGAATGCACTGCTATTCCCAGGAAGAGGAAAACTAATCCCAAACCTACTCAGACTCTACAGGACAGCCACTGGCTTCACATCTGTCATATTGCTTTGAACTCTCTCGTTGGTACTGCTGAGGAGCAGGATCAGGACCCGAGCAGTAGAAACTGGGAAAAGAATGGTGTGATGGTCAGAAGGGAACAAGGCACAAAGCCCAAACACACAGGAGATTGCTTCAGTAGATGGCGTTCCTTGAGAGGAAACAGCTGGAGACAAAATCAGCAGCAGTGCAGTGCTGATGCATCCAAATTAGACTTCACATCACTCAGACTGCTGTGGTCTTCCAGTGGACAGCAAAGCTTTTCCTACTTCTTGCAATAAACCAGCTCAGCACACTGCTGAGGGACCCAGAGTTCATCCAGCAAACCCATAAAGAAAAAAGTCCTCTCTTCTATTTTCACGTGTTCTGGCTGCAAACAGTCTGAACAAGGCCTTCCAGGATTTTGGAACCTGCATGACGCAGACTACGACATCACAGAAAGTCAAATGCAGCTACTACTTGTCCTTGTTCTGCCTTGAACTGCATAAAACATTCATAACATGCCTCCTACAGTACCCAAAGAAAAGAACAAGAATTATCTTAAAAGATAACAGTTAAAAGATAAAAAGGCATCGTCTTGGGTATGAACCCAGGTGAAAAACCCAAACCCACCATAAACACAGCACAGAAACTACAGTGTTTTACCTCTCACTTTCCGTGCATGGCACTCCCAAAACAGCAAGAAGGACATTAGATAATACAAATATTCAGTCCCTCTTCTAGCTGTGCTACTGGCCTTCTGTATTATTTCAGGAAGTTACTTGAACCCTTTGTGTCTCAATATATTTGCCTGAAAACAAGAATTCCTACCTACTGTATTTCATGGCTTTCTCAAAGCTGCCAAGGCACCTCAGAAAAGACATACGGAGGTGTGAATAACTGGAATCACAGCGTACATCTCCTTTCCTTGGTGTCCTGCACTTGCAGGAGAGCAGGGGACTCTGCTACAGAAATCCCCTTCTTGCCAGAACCAGCCCTGAAAGCCACTGGTGAGATGATTGCTGAGAAAGCAACCACAAAACACTCTGTGATTGTCTCCCACTCAGTACCACACAAACCTCTCCCCATATTCTTAGAGGGATGTGAACCTGGTGTTTCTGCTGGTGTATTTTTATTAGACAGACTAGATTTTTATTAGACCTGGTCACTAAAGGCAGGGGTAGCTATCTCTAGTGGTCTGAGAAGCAGGAAGAGACAACACAGATAGAAAGGAGCTATTTTGCAACTAGTCTTTATGAAAGCAAAGTTGGCAAAAGCCCCAGCAAACAAATAAAGTCGTGTTGAGTAGATTAAATAGTTCACCTTGCTTTATGTATTGCATAGCTACTCTCAGGACCCTGATTTTTACAGTAAATAACCATTTTTAAAAAATAAATGGGGGAAAACAAGAGTACAACTGTTTTTTTTAAATAACATTCTAAGTCTCTGAAAACTTATTTTTCTCAATTTACCCTTCCTTATTGAAAGACTGTTTGCCAAACTGAGATAACATCTCTTACTCTTAAAATTTTTAATCTATGCAGTAATTAATGTCTTGCTCTTTCTCAGCTCTGGCTGTGATTCTGGATACACACAAGCAGCCCAGTGGACTTCATGGACTGTGACTATACTTCAAACACACAAAAACCTCAGCTGAATTATCTAACTTAATTTTCATCCTCAAGCTTCCTGTGTTTTGAAAGAAAACATTCAGTAATTGTGCTCTGAAAGCAGGCTTTGAGGAGAATGTGTCAGCAGTTAGCACTGTGCCCCTAATTAAACCAATATATTTATGGTCTCCATAAATTCCCTCTGAAGCTATAATGCAATGCTTCTATAAGTCAATTTCCTGGTATACACAAATGTTTTCAAATTATCAGCACTGCCTTGCTGACTGCTTAAGATAAGGCCCTCATCCAGCAATGCAAAGGAGACTTAGGCTCTGTAACACATTAATGAGAAATGGGAACCATTAACAGAGAGCTTTCTGCTCCTCCAGAAAAATCTCTTCTGACTGCATAAAAATGTTACCTTCTGTATATTAATTAAAGGAACAGCATCATGAATATATGTTTCCTTTCCCTCTTCTGACTTCACATCTCTTAAACAGCACGTCCTTAATTTTTGCTGCAACTCCTTCAAATGCTAATTTAAGTTCCTTTGGTTAAGTGCTACTTTCTGCACTTAAGAGTGCAGAAAACACATATGAATTAGGGTCCTGAAATTTTCATCAAGTTCAGAGAATGAACATTGCTACAATTCAACACTTGCAAACCTGATTTATTTTCTTGCAATTTAGAGAAAATTTGCCTTGGCAAATGAAAATCCAGGAGCGGTCCACAGTAAACTGTCAAGAAAATGGGGAAACTGAGAGCCTTTATGCCAAACACCACGAACACCCGCTTGCTGTGTTATTTCTCAGTGTCACTGATGAGACATCATTTGTCTTTGGTCAAATCCAATCAATTCCACTGTTTCATCAAAGACTTGTTCCATATCCAGTCAAGAAAAATGATCTTTGTCAGTAGATGCTACATCAAAGCCAAATACTTCCAATGTATTACTTAATATCTGAATACCTCTGCTAAATTAGCTGTAAAATGGATATTTTAGCATTCAATGCACAGATGCAAATCCTATGTAAGAATAATCTGCCTACACAGCAGCACCACAGCACCAAGACAAAACTCCTATAAAGTCTGTCCTCTTCACTGCAGCCATAAACCACTACCTTAGAATGTGTTTTCAGAAAGAGATGTCGTGATGACGAAGGACAGAAGGTATGTTACATGACATGTCCGCACACTTCTAAAGTGATCTGCACAGACAAATCAAATGAGCACAGCAGAAATCTGCCTTCCTGCATGGTTTTAAACTTTTGATGGAGACCAGTATTTTCCAGAGGAAAGGAAGGGGGATGTTGGTGGAGAAATATGAAAGTAATTTCAGCAGGAGTTTGTGAATAGAGTATTCTTTCATATTAATAAAAAGCAGATCATAAAATAGCTCTGTGAACTAAGAAATTGGCAGACAATATATTAAAAATCATATTAAATTTGTAAAAACACACATAACAGAAACTTATATGTTTTTATGTATATAAATGATTACATAAAAACTGTATTAAAAACAATACAGTTTTCCCCATAATAAGATATGTTCAGGATATTGCTTCTGAAACAATAAAAATAAGTCAGGATTCTAAAATGCAGTTCCATAGAACAACAGAACATCTGACAAAGGAAAACAAGTTACACAAATTATTTTGTATCACAAAGCTGTTACATAATGTAAATCTGTGCAATATAGTTTGTCACTTGATTTCAAAGTCATCAGGCACAGAAGAATGCAACTGTGTTTAGTTTACAGACAACTCAGGAAAATTTCAAAGCATATACAGAACAGGACCTATTAATATTACATAAAATCGGGGGGGAAAAAAACCTTACTTAATTTTACAGATCATTTCTTTTTAAAGGAAGGTTGGATAACAGTTGTCTTACAGCCTGAGTTGATTTCTTAATTTTCAAGCAATAAATAAGTCCTTCAGGGTTAAAGATCAAGTAATTAATTATGAAATTTATGGAAGGGTCTACTACAAAAATCAATAAATAGTGACTAAAGATGGCATTATGAATAAAACAACTTCATAATACTGGTAAGTCCACTTGAGAGGATGGCAAAATTTTCTACATAGCAAGTACATGCCAAATCAATCCATGTAATATCATTTGCATTGAACAAACTACTTAGCATTTTGCACACAACCTCTGTGTTGAGACAGGTTAACTCATCTTCCATTTTTGTGCAAGGTCACATGTAAATACAGGGTGCTCTGTGGACCCTGCACTGTCACTCTTACAGACGAACCCTTTCCTGCAAATATCCACAGGGGCATCTGCTTTTCAGAAGGAGCTGAAAAAAATGCCTCCATCAGTGAAGATGTAACAGGACTGGGCCATTAAAAACTAATTCTTGTCAAAGCTAGTGAAATCTATATGAATATACACATACTGGTTCACACATACGTATTAGATCAATAAATACATGCTTGATCTCTGGTGCAGGATCTGTTGCCTGCTTCTGTTACCAAGGAGCACAGGGCTGGAAGGTACTGTCATTACCCATTAGAGAGACAAAGGTTGTTTCCATTTAAGGCTCCATTCTAATGAAACAAACATATCAATCCACCACCACTTCGAGGAAATAACTGAAAAAGCACGTTATTCTGGCCTAATGATTGGGAATCAGATGCTGAGTAATTTGGAAAACTGAAAGGTACTGCATTTAAACAGAATTACCCAGACAAAGAAATTCAGGGTGGAGAACATCTGGGGAGCTTACAGGTTGGCTAAAAAGGATGCAAGGATTACAGTGAATCATAGGGTAAGTACAAGGCTTGGAGTCACGCTGTTGTGTAAAGAACCACCATTGTATTACAGATATTATGAATGCTAAAATAGTTTGCCTAGGGAGCCAGTGGAATTAACATGCTGGGACAGTTTAAAGACAGGTCTGATCAACATCTGTTAAGCATGATAAGGACAGTTGAATCTATCTTCAGGCAAAGGAGGCACCAGGTGATTTCTCAAAATTATAAAACAAAGCCACAGTAAATTCCATGAAATACAACAGTACTTACAATAAAATAGGTTTGGTAACACACCTTCAACCACAACAAAAAAAATTCAGATATCCTTGTATTTGTGTTTCACTTCTGGTTTATGCATTTCACACATAACTACAAAGAGAATTTCCACTCCTCCTTTTGCAATAATTGGAAATTTTATCCCAAAGCAGGTGCTGCAAACTTCATCTGGTGTAGCTGAGATGCAGACTGCTTATGGAGATGTCTAATCCAAAACTCTAAGCAGAGAAGTTAATTTAACAGCTTCACTTTTCATTTATTCCCTGTTTCAAGGGACATTTTACATGTGAACTACCCTTAACTCACTACTCTTCAAGGGATTGCATTTGCATAGATTTCTGATCTTTTTCATTCTTTCTATTGCTATTCTGCAGAAGTAGCATAGCTGGTTGCACAAAATCACTGCTCTCCAAGAGGTAACAACATCCAAACTAGGGAGTCACATACAAGAAAGAATAAGGACTAGAGAAGGATGGGAAAAAAGTAGGGTATAGGAGGTGTTCAAGGAAAATGAAATGAAGCATGTGGGACGAAGTGAATGGAGAAAGGGTGCTGTAAGGAGTTTTACTCCAAGTACTGAAGAGAGAAAATTTTGTGAAGCTTTGAAAAGATGCATGGGCAGAATAAAATGAGGGCATAGGCTGAGTTGCTAAGGAAGGGGATGAAAGGGGATGATGACAGCCAAGATGACAGAAGATGACAGAAGAATAAGAACAGCCTAGAGAACAAACATGGCGGAATGGAAGGAGAGCCAGTAAAGAAAAAACATATAGACTTGTTGGAATTCTGGAAACTGAGAATTTTTGGGGTTGGTACATAGTAATGTATGGGGCAAGATGGAGGATTTGGGGTGTTGTCCAAGTCCTTCTTCACCTTCTTCTTCCTTCTTCTCCATGGGTTTGGGCGGTTTTCTCTAATTGGGTGAAAAAGGTCCCCATTGCAGGCCTCGGGTGGTCCTTATTGGGTCAGATGTATAAATAATACAGGTGTCACCTATTATTGGGTAATTGTCACTTAAATAACCTTAGAGGCACTCCATTTTACCTTCATTTTCTGACTTGCTAGTTAGAGCTCACGGCTGGTGAGACTGTAATATAGATGAGAAATAATAAACACAAAGTCCAAACATGAAACTATGACTCCTGTGTATTAATCCCAACCGTGGCAGAAAAAGAAGCCAGAACCATCACATGGGGTCCTCCGTAACTTCATGTCTCCTGTAACAAGGCAACATCTGAGCTCTCACTGAGAGCTAGACGTGATGAATCTAGAACCATGCAGCTTCCTCAGGTATTTTATCCTCCATCCGCTCTGGGAAAGAGGCTGACAAATCCAGTACTGCTGATCAAAGCCTTTCATCTGCCACTTAGCTGCTCTGACACAGTGGTGGAAATAAAAGTCTAATGCTCAAACTTGAAGATAAATAATCTGTAACATTCCCCATTTAGAAAATATCTTGCCACTCAACATAACTGCATCTGTGTTGATCTGACGCTACTGCTAAGAGAAAGGGTACAAAGACTGATTTGCTTGTGTTTCAAGAAACATCTTTCTTTTATATAACCCTTTTCTGTAGGTTTATAAATTCTTGCTTAAAAGAATTTACCATTTTCTGAAGGTAATGAACCAGGACAAGAAATAGATCTGACTTCTGTAAGCCTGCTCACCTGTCCAGTCCTGAGTGAGCAACAGAAGGTAAGGCCAGGATACGCTATGTGATTCACTCCAAGTAAATTTAATTTTCTTAGTATGAAGGGTAAGATGACTTTTTGCACCCTCTTACTTATAGATACTGAACTTCACCATGGCCAGAGACATGGACAATCAGTAGGTTCCTTAAAAACTTCTAATAGGCCACTCTTAATAAAAGGAGTTATTAAAATTACATTAAATACTTGTGCTTGTTCATTTTGTTTTCATTCCACTGTTCAGGCAGCTTAAAGAGCAATTTATGTCAGACAGTTTTTTGGATTGCCAAATCTCATTTGGTGTTTCTATTAGGTGTGAAGTGAAAAAAAGTGCTATTTCCCTCCAGTTAAAAAGGTGAGACAAAACATAGCCCATTTTGTATAATTCCATTTTGGGTGGATTTGTGCTATGAATAATCTATGTGCTATGGGGTCAGCATTTCTGTGTTATAAATGTTACATTACATAATGTATGGCCATGGATATGCATTTTATGGAAAACGAAACAGATAAAAGACTGCCACCAAATTTTTAGGATTTACTCACTGAAAAAATCTCTCTCCCTGCAGAAAAATGAAGTTACTAACTTTCAAGGTGTTCCTGAGGTAAGAGATCAATTACAAGGAATTGCATTAGCAGTAAGAACTAGAATGGCACTGTCCAATGTATAAGATTAAATTCAGATTTTTTTTTAAGACAGAAATTGTTCGGCCTCAGCTCACAGCAAACTTGTGATCGCATACAGAAAACATTCCTGTTTTCAAGACTGATAGAGGGTGAAAAGGACTGTGGTCATAAAATGATAAAGGGAAATAGGTATTAAAAAAATAATAAAAAAAAAACATGTCCCAGAGATCACTAAAAAGATGCAAGAACACCAGCTTTTTAAGAGAGTCCCTGGGTTTATAGATAGAGATTTCAAAAGTGCTGTGATAATCTCTAAAGAAAGCTTTCATACTTGAAGAGCTGCTACTGTTCAACCAGAAATATCCTTTCAAAGGAATCATCTCACAGTATGTCAATGATAATGAATTATAAAACATTCTTCAGTGCTGGGAGGACCTCAAAATTCAACAGAGAAGATTTTTAAAAGCCATTTATGAGAAAAGCTGAAAGGAAACAACAGGTAATCTGCTATAAACCCAAGGGTGATACCTTGCCCTAACTATACCCTTTTCACTGGCAACAAAGACCACTGCATAACAGTGCTTGTTTTAGAAATCTAAATAGTTTCAACCAGAAGAACCTCAATGGATCACTAAGAAGAGAAAATCAATTGTATTCACTCTATTTAGGGAAAACAATAATATTTCCTGTTGCATCTAGCATGGATGTAGAGGAAAACACAGAGTGTTTCCCACCATACTTTGCTATGCTTCCTGTTAAAGGGACTTCTGGCAAAATGCCCATCTCCTTCAACTTCATTGCAGACCTCAGATGTTCAGTATCACTCACACAGATAAAACGTCTTCCTGCTTTCCTCTCCATTTGCTCACTGAACTACGGTCAGGAAGGTATTTCTATTTTTGTAATTTTAAAGAGCAGAAGAAACATATTTAGGACGCAAACCTGAGGGATACTTGTGCCCTTCCACTACTCCAAATGAAGCTGTAATACAGTAGATACCTTCTGTATTTTTAGGTTTTTCACTGAACTTCTGCAGTTTATTCTTAAATGCTAACAGTTTTAATTCCTTCTGTCGTTTTGTGAAGCTGGACTAAGACAGGACTAACTTCAATTTTATTGTTTTGCTCCAAGATGTTTTCAGGTGTATAAAACACTCTAAGAAAAAAACTATTCAACCTTTCCATGACTTTCTTTTTTAAATCTTTCATTTCTCCTTAGTTTCATCTTGGAGCTTGCAAAGTTCTAGAACAACCTACTGTAGCGGCAGTCAGAACCTTGACTGTGACTCACCACTTCTCCTGCAGTATCTCTAATGAAAAGGTCAAAACTGCTATTCAGAATCTCCTCCTTTGACCTTGTGCCTCATCAAATCAAGCCTGCATTATGGCCAGTGACCATGATAGATTCATGAGAAAAAGAGTGCACTGGTGAGTGAAGACATTTCTGGCAAGAAGTGGGAACCATTCTAGCTCTAGCTCTTAACAGATTATAATTTTTTGTGCCTTAAAATGACCAGTTGTGGTATGTCACTGTGAATTTTTTTCGTTATGACTTATTATCATAAATTATGTTGCATTATTACAATATTCTGGTTCATGTAGATAGTTCAGGGCTCACATAAGGACAAAAATCTTAGTGCCTTGCAGCACTTTTTGCCCTTTGCAGCCATAAGAGTGCATCACCTGGTTTTCTTTACCCATCGTAGTTTTCTAGTGACCTACCCACCCAACCTTGTAACATTTCACTCCTTACCCTTGTAAGCAAGCAATGGCCAAACCTCCTCCTTTCCTCTTCCTCCACCTGACAAATGCAGTGAGAGGTCCCAGCTCTTGAGGCACCTGTTCCTGATGCTCTTTGACTCCTTACCTCACACTTTTTGCCCTGAAGGTCAGGCTTCTTCCTTAAGCACATATCACCTCCTGTGCCTCAAAAAACCCCAAATCCAGACAAAATGTACAAGAGTGGAAAAACTGAGCAGGAGGCTCTGAAAAAGGCAAGTCCAACTGCCATAATTTACATTCACCTTTCTTTCCTCCTTATATCCTTTTCTAGCTTCGGACCAAAATTTCAGCTAGAAAACTTCATGGCTACTTAGCTTCTGTAAAAACTGTTTATCTTAGCCAAAATGTAAAACACTGAAAAGAATGCATTTAATTTTTTTATCCACGTGTTTTTAACAACATGTGTTCCATGTCTAAATACGCTGTCATTCAGTCAGGGAAAGCTTCAGGAGGTACTTCATATTTCAATGTTACCAAATACAAGTGTGGAGTTGATGCAATTCTTGTTGTTATTCCATTTCCACTTTTTAAAGAAAATTTGAAGGACATTAAAATTTCTTAGCAAATTTAGATGACTGCTACAAAACATCTGCATATATTTCAAGAGCAAAGGTGTGAGTTTACATATACCACCTGCAATTCAAGAGCCACATGAAAACTAATCCACTAAGGCTGAACACAACTCAGTTCAAAAGAGGAAAACCAACAAAATTACCAAGTCCCTCAAAATGCTCATCCAGCCTAGCATTAAGCTAGTCTTGTTGTTAACTTAAGAGGCTACTCAAAGAAAAAGAGATCAAGGGAGATAATTTTTCTGCTATTGTCTATTCCCCAAACAAAATATTATCCAAACTAATTATGGAGTAAAAGAAGGAGAAATCAAGAAAAATAAATTTGAATTTTGCTAGAGGATCAGCAGCTTAGTTCCTTTTTAGAGTATCATTCTGATGTGAAGTAATCAAAATATATAAAATAATAAAAAAATATAAATACAATTATATTATTATTTATTTTATGTAAAAATGTATAGCATAAAAATTTAAAAGGCATCAAAGCCCATTGGGTTAAGACTCATATTCCTACCCCATTCCTGTTGAACCATGTTTAAAATATTTGAGTTTTTTAACCTTCAAGTGAAAAAGAAAAGATTCACTTACTTTGTGAAGATGCCTACCTGGAAGATGAGAAATTGCTATTCCCATTTCTACACCAGGAACTATTTACATATGTGAACAGGGTTGATCCACAGATAAGATTAAGACAGAATATTAAATTGCAGAGCACTGTGCTCCAAGATAAGAGATAAGAATTCAAGTTTCCTCAGGCAGAGGGAAGAACCAAATTTTGGTTTTCTACAGCAGTGGATCAAACCACCACCTCCTCCTACTTTGCACACCATGCCCCTCATTTCTCATGCTTTCCCACAGGTGTTCAAAATGAAATCTCATGCAGGGTTTAACAAGAGCATTTTTCCAGTCATCACCAATTGACATAATGCCAGTGAAATTACCATGCTGAAGAAATCAAGAGTCTCTTCCACAGCACCTCTGCATTTGTATTACCCCTGCCATATGTCAGATGATTATGCCAAGTAGAGGCAGGATGGTAGGAAGGAGAGGTGGCTGGCACTCAGCTACTGACCAAGAGAGCAAGACTCTTCACCAGCCCTCCACATTCCAGCCACCAAGGGAAGTTGCTAGACCAGGAACACTCTAAGAGTCTGGCACAGTTCTGAAGAACATCTGAATTTTGGTTTTTTTTTTGAGGTGTGGTATGATGGCCTGGACTTGAGGCTGGAGTTGCAGGTCACCCACAGTGTCTGCCACCCCCTGCACTGCTTCCCCTGCCAGAATTTGTTTACAGCCACACTGGGGTACCCCACTGTGTATTATTAAGTTGTTCTCAACTTACTATAAATTTCAGATTACTCTGTTGTGAATTTAGCTACAGAGGAGGAATTAGGGAATTACATAGGTAAATCTTCATCAGCAGCTAAATCTCAGAGAGGCGAGGCCTAAATAGGGATAATGATACTAAAATTACCAGCTTCAGAGGATGCAACAAAGGCTAATTAATGTTTTTAAAGGGTTTTGAGGGTGGAAAGTGCTACACAAAGGAGAAATAAAACTATCTGGTGAGCTTCTCTGTAGGCTAGCAACTGAAGGCTCCAATTATGTAGCTTTCAACAGTTAACCACATGAAAAAAATAAAGCTATTCTGATGACTGACTTCCTTCTTACTTCTCAGTTGTGACTTTCAGCACCTGGCACATGCTTCAAACTTTAAAATCCCTCTCTTTTGTCAAAATGGACTTCAGCTACAGCCTAATCTTTGCTAGGGTATCATGACCCTGAGATTAGCTCAGCTGGTTAAAGCCTGGTGCCAAAAAAAAAATCCACCAAGGTTGTGGGATCAGGACTGTTCATGTAAGAGTTGGACTTGATGATCCTTGTGGATCTCTTCCAACTCAGAGGACACTTGTTCTGTGATCTGTGGGCACACCAAGACAGAAAGCTGTCAGAAGCCTGGATTGTGTGCTCCTGGGAAGGGAAGGGGAGATGGACTTCTTTCAAATACTGTTTATCGGCCTATTTTTGTCTTAAAGAAAGCTTACAAATTCTGATTTTTCTTTTGTTATCTTTTCTATCTTCTAATTTATCTGGATGTCTTGTGAATCAAGACTTACATGATGAAAAACTTGTCTATTTTTCCACATCTATAACCATTGATTCATTATGATTCTATTTCTATCATCTTTACCAGCCTTAAATGCACCTGGGTACACAATTCTATCAGTTTCACACAAATTGTAAACCAAACAATTGTAATCGTGGTCTCATCAGGAACTTCAACAGCAACAGGCAAAAGACACTGACATAAACAACAAAATTACCAGTCTGTGTTTCATAACGAGTTTATGAATTCCAAATTTTGCTAATCACTTCAAGTCTTTCTTCTTTAATTAGTTTCTAATCCATGACTGATTTTATTCATCATGCCCACAAGCATTGCAAGAAATAATCCCTCTGATAAGGAACTGAAATGGAATTCTTTTGAACATATTACCCGTTCATTTTCATATGTATGTTTTTACAGGATTATTGCCTTTCCCAACTCTATTTCCTTGAACAACCAAAGAAGCCTTAGAATCAGGGACAATCTGGATGTAGTAATCCCAGATTACTTTGTTCCCCTATGTAAAATAAAACTCCTAAAAATATAAATCAAGAGGGATATGACATATGGGAGTCAGGAAGAGGAATTTCCAGCTGATAGCCATTCCTTTTAATTATTTTGTGGAAAACAGATTGATCATTCACCAAAGACATCATGTCTCTTCAAACTGCTTGAGCTCTCCTTCAAACACAAAATTCACAGAGCATCTTGTTTGAAATGGAGCATTTCTCTGTGTGCTTCAGTCACACTGCTGAAACAGGAAACTTACACAACCCTGAGAGAAGATAAAGCAGGGAAAGATCAAAAGAAAGTAGCAGTGGAGCACCAGAACCTACATCATGAAGAGCAGGGGCCAGACCAGCAGAAGAAAAAAAAAAAAAAAAATCAGTGCCTTTGAATTCACAGATGGAGGCCTGCCTTCCTCTGGGCATCTTCGCTGAAAGTGTCCTTCTGCTGCGGAGAAACACATTCCAAAGCACATCCAGATGTGCACCAACACTCATGATGTATTTCTCATTCTCCTCACAACATGCTCTTGATTTATTATTGATTAAGACCTGTTTGTTTTCCCTAGAGACCTGCAAGGCTGTTATGGTTCTTACAAGTGAGATTCTTCAACTAACCTCAAGACATCTATCTTGAGCAATATTGAGCAATTACTGTTCCTCGAGGACACACAGTGGTGTTTCTCTGCTTGGGGACTTAGAAGAAGCCCAGGCAAGTGCTACAATTAGTTGACATTTGAAGCTGCTGCCAGCTGTCTTCAACACACACAGATGGACTGGTGAGCAGTGGCTGGGGAACCACAGCAGAGCACAGAGGTGCCTGTGGAGTCAAGCTGACGCTGTGCAAGGACGAAGAGGAGTAATCTTAGTAGAAGATATTATATCTTTTAGGTTCATTTCTCTGTTGGTTTAGCTGCTATCAAATTACCAAAGTCTGACACTCTTCTAACACAGCCAATACACATTGCTGTCCTTCCCAGAGTAATGCCACTCAGCTGGGTGTCTTGGAAGTCTAGTAATATGTGAATGGCAAGTTGGGCTGCACATCCCAAACTGTTCACCACAGAGTTTGCGTGGGCTTGAGTTGATTTTGTTTGTTGGTTTTGGTTTTTCTGGTTGTTTTGTTGTTTTGTTTTTTTTTCCCTCAGAAATGCAACTCCTTAAATGACAATTCAATTTGCTTTTTTAAAAGAACTGTATCCATTGCAATGAAATTTACCAGCATGGTGCTGTGCATTTCCAGCTTTGCTGTCACTTTTAAATTCTAAGGAGAGAAAGGAAAAAAAAATACACAAAGGAAACTAAAGTTACTCAATCAATTACCCTTTCCCTCTAGTCCTCAGGCTCCAATGAGATTAAATCACAGAGTTAATACAAATCTAGTGTCAGTTCCACCAGATCTGTGCTGTTTCTGGGATAACAGAAGAGCACAGTAAGAATATATTCATCTGGTCTAAGGTTCAAAGTAAAATTCCTGCTGTATGTAAAGGGGCAAGAAAATTATTACAAATGATGCTAGAAGATTAAGAATACCTAGAAAAACACTTATAAAGCTAAAGAGAATTTCTCCTCTCCACAATTACCAGTCAGACTTGCCAGAAGAGAGTCATCTTTTCTATTTACAACATAAATATTTTTTTGTTTATAATAGTATTACCAGCTCAGAAAAACAAAACAACAAAAAAAATTGAAACCTATTTTTCCTGTAACACTGACATTATCAAAAATACTTCATAAGACCAGAAGTGTTAAACAGAAGATCCTGCTCCAAAAAGCAAAGATCCCCCAAAATATGAAAGGAAGATAAGGTCACCCAAACCATCACAGCTGCAAACTCCACTGAGTCTCCAGCCTATAAATGAACAGATTTTGCCTAAGGGATTATTCATAAATGGCCTTCCAACAAAAATAGTGCTGAGACTGCAGGAGATCATTAGCTTGCAAAAAGTGGAGAGATTTTTACTTAGTCTGCTAGTATTAAGTGAACTAAGAACTGTTTAAGAATGGTATTCCCTTTCCTGCATACAGAACAAGCCTTGCTTTGTTTTCATGTTTAATGCTAGCTCTATATTTAAATGCCTCTGCTGCCTTGGTCTGTGATATGAGACACTAAAAATAGCTTGTCTGTCCCAGAATTTCCACTGTGTCTACCTCTGAAAAGCTCCATTAACGATGAATATGTCATTATGAATTTAACTTATGAAGATAAGCCTAAAATACTGAGAGACTGAGACCACACACAGAGTAAATCTCCATTAAATATTTTCTATGTGAATCTACTTTATGTACCTCATATTCATGCTAAATGTCCCCTAGTTCACTCTATACTGAGGGAAAAAAGCCCACAGTGATGCTTCAAAGTCCAAACTTTCTACTGCTACTTTTTCTTCTGTGTGTCTGCCCCATAAGGCCTGGAGACTTTCAAAGATATTAGGCAATCTTATCTCTGTGTTCTCCAGCTCTCCTTTTTTTTTTTTTTTTTTTTTTTTTTTTTTTTTTTTTTTTTTTTTTTTCCCTCGTATGCTTTAGATACCTTTTTAATTAAACTCAGATGTTGTTTATACTTTGGAGGGCCTCTTGCAGCCAGCAAGACAAAACAAAACAGTGGGATCCTATTCCAGTGAGATACAGAGGTGCACTGTCAGGACAAATGGTAACAGCAGCCAGTACTGAATTTGCAAAGCAGAGGTGATCATTTCATAGCAGGAATAAGCAGTCTGTTCTAGGATCCTGAAATATTAATGTAAGATGCAAAGAATGGTGGACATGACTAGTGTCAGCTATAGAACAGACACTGACACACTCCACAAACATGTTCACCATCCCAACTCTGGCTTTGGTGGCTAGCTCACTTGAAGATTTTTTAAATATACATCAATCACTGACTGCAAGTGTTCTGGGTGTTTTAGTGTGCTTCAGCAAAGGCTGGCTAGTTTCTCAAATAGCCTGATGATATTTCCAACCAGTAGTACTATACCAGACAAACGCACCTCTTAGAGGAAAAATCATTATTACTCTATCACTCAAATTACTAATTAGTTTTGCTGCTTTTCTTCCCCTTTTTCTTGCTGGACATATCATTTATATGTGAGGACATTACCTAGATGGCCAACTCCATCTGTAATCAAACAACTAGTCATTGAGCATCTTTTAAAACCATGCACAGACAAGACTTAGGAAGACTACATGTATGTTGGAAGTAGGACAAGAAACTTATGGTGTTCATTTCTGTTTTCTGGCTTTGCCTGTGTACATGTGCAGGTACTGTAAAACACACAGGATAAGGTGTTAAAGTTAATTTTTCCAAATACAGGCATTGTACTTTACCAGTGTACAGAGACAGATTCTGAACACTTCCCCTTCTATACAATGAAATTATATTGCATGAATGTGGGGAAAAAAATATACCACTGTGCCATTTAGCTTTTAAGTGGCATTAATTTTATATAATTCGCAAGACAAAAGACGGATGCAACTTCTCAGTGCCCCAACTGCAGCTGTCAGAGTCCATCAAAAAACCTCAAGCCCTTCTTTGACTTCAAGACCATCAGCTACAATACAGACCTCAGAGGCAGCAGGTAGCTGGCCACTGTCAGTGATAGATGCGACAACAGAAGGCAGTTTGCTCTTGCACAGCTAAGTCAATGCCATCCTGCCCTGCTGACAGGCAAGGCAAAGCTGCTTTTGTCAGTGAGCCAGGCAGATATGACCCCTGAGACACAAAGGAAGCAGATGATGGAACAGTTTGTGTTGAAATGCATCTTGAAGATCATCTAGTTCCAGCCTCACTGCCATGGGGTTGCTCAAAGCCCCATGTGGCCTGGCTTTGAACACTTCCAGGGATGGGGCACCCACAACTTCCCTGTTCCAGTGTGTCTCGCTCCTATCACTAAAAAGTGCCTCTCCATCTCTCTTGTAGCCCCCTTTAGCTACTGGAAGACTGCAGTGAGGTCCCCCGGAACCTTTTCTTCTCAAGGCTGAACAAACCCAGTTCTCTCACATCTTTCCTGTGCTGAGGACCCCAGAACTGGATGCAGAGCAGAGTAGAAGGGAAGGATCACCTCCCTTGACTTGCTGGCCACTCTCCTTTTGATGCAGCCCAGGATCTGGTTGGCTCTGGGCTGTGAGCGCACACTGCAAGTCACGTCAAGTTCTGCATCCACCAACACCCCTAAGACTTTATCCCCAGGGCTGCTCTTCATTCATTCATTCTCCTTCCAGCCTGAACCTGTGCTCAGGATTGTCCCTTGTGCTGGACCTTGTACTTGGCCTTTTGGAATTTCATGAGGCTTCACAGGCCCATCTCTCAAGCCTGTCCAGATCCCTCTGAATGGCATCCCTTCCCTCCAGCGTGTTGACCACTCCACTCAGCTTGGAGTCATCAGCAAACTTGCTGAGGGTGCACTTGATCCCACTCTCTCTGTCAAACAGCACCAATACAAATACTGATCCCTAAGGAACACCACTCGTCTGATCTCCATTTGGATATTGAGCCATTGCAGTGTGGCCATCCAGCCAATTCCTTATTCCCCTGAGTGCATTAGTCTAAATCATCTCTCTCCAGTTTCAAGACAAGGATGCCATATGAACAGTTAGAAAACACCCACCTCACAGAGCCACTTCTCTGGCCATAACTGTGTTCTAGCAGATATCCACCTCAATATTACCAGTGATACATTCATTATGGATCTGGAAATCCACTGTATCTATTCCACCTGCAGTTTTTCCTCAGCCAAAAGCCCACATGTTGTACAGGAATAGGCCAAATGCTAGGAAATGTGGGCAACTCCCATGCTGTTCACAAACATTAATGTCCAAACCCAAGCACATTCTCCATTACAAAAACATAGGCAAAATTCCAAACACAGAAAGCTGTTATCATGTTTAGGGACAAGTAACAATCCTAACAGCATTACCATTTGGAAAAATACTCTGTGTTCAGCTCCATCTGCACCCACTGTTATGTTACAAGATATGCTGCTTTCCCAAACAATTTTACCAAGTGACTTTTTTAAAAATTCAACTTCAGAGCAGGATATCTAGACTGAAATGGTCATGGTCAGATAGGAAAGGCTGGAGAGCTGATTAGAAAGTACAGTATACAATTAAGATATCAACACTTACACCCAAACAGCTTAAAATTATTTCCTAGGGTACAGAAGCAGCAATAAACAGTTCATATTTCTGTCCTTCCAGTGGATGTGCTACAAAGGGCAATCTGGGCAAGCCAGTGCTGAATAAATGTTCCTACCAAAGCTCTGCCAGCTCAGGCAGGTCTTTGTTATTACACTGCTCCTCCTGACAGGGCCTCTCTGCACAGGGTTTAGAGGATGCTTCACCTCTTGGGGTGAGCTGCTCTTTCTCTTTGCTCAGAGCATTCAGTAAAAGGCTAGCCTTGGCCTTTTATGTTTCTGGTAAGTACTATTATGCACTCAATACTGCATTTTCATATGGATTCCGTAACTGCCACTCTAGCAAACTCCTGAAGACCTGCACTAATATTCCATGCTTGTCAGCATTGCTCTGTTCACTAAAAAGAGGGAGATGACCATTGGGGAAGGGAGGAAGAACTGATATACTGCCACCTCCAGTTCTGGCACAACCCCACTGCTGGGAAGAGAGGGTATAGAGACAGCACTGCCCTTCTTCATCCCTGCTAGAAGAACAATGTATGGCAGAGCAAAGTCAGGCTAGACTAACAGACCAACAATACTGGTGCATATGAATTTTGGAACTGCTTATATTTGCTAATGGGAACTTTTTTTTTTTTTTTTGCTATCACCACACATCTCTGATGTGCACTGGGCATTTCCTCCAGCATTACTTCCCATTCACTATGCCCAAACGTCTGCCAATACACTACCTTTCCTCAAGGTGTATAGAGAGGAAAAGCAGCACAAGTGACTTACTCTTCTGTCTATCACACTAAAATCACATTCTGGTCTACATGGCCATTTCCCCCTCCCTGTGTAGCTAAGTCAAGCCTGCCTCTTACAAGTTGCAGCTGCAGTCAGCACTGTTTGGATGTGGTTGTTGGGCAAGCGAGCTAATATCTCTAGTCTCAAATGTTATCAGCAGAGTAACTGTCTTATGTCTAGAAACTATTATAAGAGTGACAGATGTAGCAAAAATGGAGCACTAACTTAATTTTCAATTTCATTGTCTTCTCTCTGACCTGACAGTTCAAGAAGTCATCAGTGGACCACTAGAGTAAGCAAACTCAGTATCAGAGACTGAAGAGGACTGAAGAGGAATCTCCAAGCTGTTTTTCAGACAGCCACTTTCTCTGACTATAGCTTCTCTGGAGCAGAATGGATCACTCAATGGCCTGTCTTTGGTTAGCTCACATCTATTTAAACCAGCGTGAAGCTCCGCACCTTTGATGTGAGTTAATAAAGTTCACATGGCTCTCTCCAGCCTGGCTTCTGCAGCTTCTGCAGTGAAGGGAGCCAAATTAGACCCATCTGTCTAAATGGAAGGGGTCCTCTCCTGCCATAATGCCCACTCCATTACCCAGCACAGGAGCTGCCTTCCAAGAGCACCACGAAAGGGGGCTCCATTGCTGCCATCAGCTACCGAGAGCACCGGGCCTGCCAGGCGTGGGGTTTTCATGGGAACCACAGCTCTGTGCCATCAGCTTCTTTGCACAGGAGCCTCCGGGGTCTGTCTACAAAAGAATTTCCTGCAATAGCCTTTTGTTTAACCCTTGGAACATCTTGGCAGCAACAGATCTGCAAAAATGTTTGCTTTTTTTTAAATTTAAAAATAAAGAATGAACTAACAAACTTCAGTGGGGCAGGGGCTGACTCCCTGCCTTGATTCTGCAACCATTAACTGTGTAACTAAAGTTACTGAAGTCTCTACAAACTCTGGAAGCCAAAGCCTCTCAGTTGCTATCCTGGAGTCCCCAAAAGAAAGAAGGTAGCCTTAAATATTCCACCTCATCAGGTACAGTTGTTACCAAGGTGCTCTCAAGGACCTGTGCCTGCGCCCGGCAAGAAGAGCTGGGAGATTCAGCTGGCAGAAAAGACAGTTTCAAGATCTACTGGTGTCCATGGGGAGGTTATCAAAAAGGTGTGTGGCAAGAGAATAGACAACAGGTATAAATTGCCATGGGGAGGATCTCACAGAATATTATTTAAAAATAGAAGTCCACTACAAAGATAGCAAAGCAGTATTAACAAGTTTTTAGAGAGGGTGCAATATCTGCATCCCTGGAGGTCTTCAAACTCAATCAGATAAAGCCCTGAGCAACCTGGTTTAAATTCAGTGTTGACAATGCTCTGAGCTGAATGCTGGATTAGGGACCTCCTGAGGTCCCTTCTATCCTGAAAGGCTCTGTGACCCTGTATCACCTGCTACAGGTTCTATAATACTTAAAAAATGGTAAGGAGTTCACAGAACTGCCTACGCTTGGGAGCCTGGAATCAGCATTTGCACCCTGGACTTTTGAGAAGCAGCTCTTTACAGTTTGTACAATGCAACTGAAAACCTGCACAGTTGCATTGTGCTCACACTGGGAGCATCTTGGAGCAAGGAAAGGATGCTTTCATCAGACAGTATTTTGCCTCTGAGAGTTGAGGATTGCAACCAAATGTATGCAGGAAGTACTCTAATTAAAGGAGAAATAAGAAATGCAGACTCCAAGGCTTAATGAATCATAAAAATTACCTGGAAAAAGCCTAATCCGGCTAATTCCAAGTGTTTAATTGACTTGGCTGAAGCGTTTGCATGCGTGAACTCAGCCACGTACAGTTATTTCCCTGGGTAGAATTCCTCAAGCTGTAATATTGATTCTTCATCTGAAGCATGAATTGCAATTATTTGTTAATGAAGTTGTAACTTTTTTACATACCAAATCAAGGTCTTGGGAAACCCTTCTCTTGCGCAGCTCCTCCATCCTCTCACACACATCCGTGAAGCAGGTGTTATAGTAGTCTGCATACTGCTGTGCCAGATCATCAATATTTCCCAGTGACCCGTCCTACAGGGAGGACAAAGAAAACAGGTTAATCAGTTTTAAAATTCTAATTTAAAGGTAGCACTACAACTACAAAGGAAACCCCCTCCCCGCAGCAAATCGTGCTCAGGTCATGCTCTCCATCCCTATCCGAGAGCACGCTAGCAGCAAGAACAGTTGGGAACTGCAGTACCAGAAGAGCTCCTCACAATCAGGTGGGACTTCAACTCCTACAGAGAGAAGGACGGCAGGGACAACAATGCAGGGGCAGCGGGACAACACATCCTCAGGCACTGTCTGCCTCAATTCCCTCCCACTAGCATATCCTCATATTCACCTGGTTCTCCCAAGCAGCGGCTCGCCCTCCCAAGAGCCAGTCCTCACACACATTCCACTGAACTTACAGAGAGTAGCCCTGCTCCGTGACAATGACTAACTACAACTAAAACTATCACATTTCCTACACCAAATCAGCCAGACTGCAAATAGTGACACCCACAAAGACGCTCTGCAAGTTGGTCTTTTAAGATGTACTGGAGGTGGCAACATGGTTTGCTGAGTCCCAAATGTCTGCTTTGTAGGGCAGGATTGCTACACTGCTAATAAAATGACTATAGCCAGAAATCTAATTTTAATAATCTGTTAATTACAGTCCAAATTCATACTTTAAAAATGATGAAAGAAGAAAATAAGACCAAAACAATAAAAAGGCTGAATTTTAAGTGCCATGAGAAACCTTTCTAAACATCAGATATGTATGCTGCACCTGTGTAGTGAGGGGGTGGGCAAGTACATGCACACACGTAAGACAGGTCCAGAAGATGGGATGGAGTAACCTTGTGTCCCTATTTGTCTAACTTAGGAAAGAGCATGTATGTTACTGTGTGCATTCTTTAGGAGGCAACAATCTGCTCTCTGTGCCTATCCTGAGAGAAGGACGAGAATACATTGCAGACTATTATTTCATTGCTGCACACCTATAAAATTATGTCTTGATTATTAAGAAAAAGCTAAGCAATAGAGAAACAATGTAAAAAATAATTATGCTAATGATATAAATTAAAATAAATAAATTGCAAAGTTGAGTTATAGCATAGGAGCTAGGAGGAACTTTTAATTAGTAGCCACACCTTCCTGAAGCTGTTGTTACTTGGAATAAGCATGTGGTCCCACTCTCAGGGTTCTGGACTATGCTGAAGAGGTGGGTTTGCTCTAATGAAGTATCACTTACAGAAAACTAGAAAAAACATTCCAGTTTAAATTGAAGTGAAAGCCTATTAAAACTCAGACTCTGTCAAAACTAATTTCTAGTCTTTTAAAGTGCAAATCCACAGGCAGAAGAGTTATCTCCCGAAACTTTTGGAGATTCCCCAGAAACTTTTGCAGAGCTCCCATTCCCCAAAATTTAGAACAGCTTGCATTTTCTCAACACTATTGTGTTCAGGTGGAAAACAATTTACATGTCACTTGTTGGAGCAGCAGAAGCAAATTACTACAGTAAATATAAGCCTATACTTTCTGCCCTGCCCCCATACTTATGTATTTGTTTACTGTAGTTCCTATCTTTCAACCTAACAATTGAGAGGTTTGATTGAGATTGAACCTCTCAATCACACAGGAGATGTTTCAAGCATTAAAAGACTGGGGTCCTTATACAAGTACTTCTGGAGACTTCAGACTTTCCAGAGCTTTGGACAAACAGCTTCCTGCACTGCTAAACAAATGTATAGTTTACACAGGGAAAAAGCCAGCACCTTTGAGAACACAACAGGACTACCCTGCCTTTCTACAGCAGCCACAGTGCTACCTGCTCACTGTGGAACCTCTCTCTCCCTTGAACCACCTCCTTGACATCCATCACTTCCCAACGAGCTGGGGAAGAAACCTGGACTTATTGTCTGTACCAGTTCCACAAATTTCCCTGTGCCACTGGACACTCCTCTGGTGGCTGAGGTGCTTTCTGGTCCCACAGGGACTAAATGCTGCTTTCAGTGTTTAAGCACTCAGTAAGAATAACCAAGGCTGCATTCTTGGGGGGGCGGAAAATGAACACCAAACTGAAAAAGCAACCCCAAAACTTAACCTTCATATATTCACTTTTGTGGGCAGTAAGAGAACCTGTATGACTTCCAAAGAGATGACGTGACATCTTGAATCCCAGCCACTCAATCATAACAAACATCCCTCTCTAAGGGTTATCAAAAATTCCCACTTTGGAGAATTTTCCCCAGCCAAGGTCTGTTAACTCCTTGATAACCTTTTCCAGTTAAGAATATTGAAGGTGGAAACAGTCCTGATAGAAGAGCAACACAGGGAAGCATCATTTTACTGGAACAATATGAAAACTGCCTATCAGTCCATCTCCTCTCACAATTCTGGAAACCATACACTCCATAAAGTTAACCTGCTCCAAACTACGCATAATTTTCAAAAGTAATCCATGCCTTTGAAATTGCCTGAAATACTCCAAATCCAAAGAGATCACATGAATTTTAGCTTAGCTGAGAGCCGGACAGAGCTGAGGATCTCAGCATGCTTCTCCAGTGCTCCTCCCCACACCTCCTCAGACACCTGGCCAAGGACCATTTGCAGGATAGCAATGGCACTGCCAGTGGATCAAGCACAGCTGAACAAGTGCTCATTTTTCGCTCATGCTGGCGTGCAGTTCACTGTGCTATTTTTGAAGGTAGCCTCCGCAAGGCTGAAGGCTTCTGACTGTCCCTAGAACAAAATTAGCTCGATTGCAGCACCCCAATTAAAGCCTGCAGAACGTGGGTGGCCCCACGGCCAGCGAGCACATGGCTGCACAGAAAGGCCTATTCACAAGTGACCCAGTCCAGCAGTGCCACCGCGGTCGGAGGAGCAGAGCTGCAGGCATCAGCCTGCCTGACTGACAGCAGGGATTGCTGCCAGTGCTCAGGGCTTGCATCGGGGGGCTATGCTCAAATGAGAACAAGGTTTATGTCCAGAAAAAGATGAAGGAACAGAAAACATCCCTCATGATCTTAGAGAGGAGAACAGAGAGCTGACACACATACTTGTTACAGCCCTGCCACATGCTTTTGCTGGCTTACCAGACCAAGGGCAGCTACTCCTTCATGCAGTTGCCATTCCACAAAGGCTGTGTGCACCCTCCTCACCAGATGTGGATAGCTTTGAGATTTGAAGCCCCATAGCTTCAAAATTAGAACCACAAACATTTGCAAAAAAATCCCACAAACATTTGCATTTGCACCTCAGCTTGCCAGAAAGGTGCAGCGGAAAATGCCAATCCAAGGATCCGTGTCTGTGGCCAAGAGCTGCAAGTTGCTTCCATGAGTTTATGCATGCAGTCAATACAGAGAGCATTGGTTTTGTCAAAAGAAATACAGATACATAAATCAACCCAAGCCAAAGACAGCAAGCATCTCACAACCCACAGCATCCGCTCATGTTTCATGCAAGTAAATGTCATAACTTAACAAAATATTGTATATTTGATTTATATGACCTCAAATTTGATCCCTACATAGAGTTACCTCCATCATCCTCCTTTATTCTTCATGCACTACTAAGAACATGGCAAAACTTAGAGAAGATGCTTCATTTTTTACTGCACAAATAATGGCCAAGACCTACTTTAGATATCATGAAACCACAGGTATTACTCATGTGAAGAACCATGACATTTTGTCTGTTCTTTAAATTGACCCTCCAGTGTCTCCAAGTAATTCTACACTGGCTCACACAAAATCACCAGCAGGGTGCTTTGCAAATCTATTTTGTTTTGAGAATTAAAAAAACATTCATATGCAAAACATTAGCTCCAGCTTGATAAGTCATGTGTTGCCTTACAAACAGAGACAAAAGAGTAGTCTGAAAAGTTAAAAAAAATCTCCAGAATTATTAATAAAATAGAACACTAAAAGTATAACTAACAATATTTAAAAAATATTTCACTCTGATGCACAAAGAGTAAGACCCAGTGGTAATTTTCATAGGTTTAGACAAATGTGGAGCGCCACTTTAATTTCACAGGTAGGAAAAAGCATTCAGTTATTTGATACAAAAAAATAATAAGCCTATGTAATTTAAAATAAGCCTTCAATCATGTACCAATATGTCCCATTTTGATATAGTTGGGTTGCATATTTGAGACAGCTTATGTGAGCAATGAAAAAATATATAGCTTTCAAATTTGTTCTTACTGAAACATCTGTAATTGAGAAGCCTCTGAAATGCTCTGAACTGTCAGTAACATTTTAAAACAAAAACCTCATAATAAACTCTCATTTTTCTACAAATTCAACTGTTAAAAAAAGCACTAACATGAAGAGTGTTTTACACCTATTGTGTTTACTACCATGCAAACTGCAGTGTTGCCACTATATAATCCCACAGATCTTCTCTGGTGGAAAAAAACAAGATGTGAGCAATATAAATATCAAGCAGAAAAACATTCTCCAAAACTTGATTGGTAAAAAATTACAAAATGTTTCCCTTAAGTATTCACTGCTGCACAGACCCTTCCCCAAAATGGTTTGATACCCAGGAAAGCACACAACCCATTATTTACAAGGGGTTAAATGTAAAATGAAGATTTAATAGTCTAATGAAAACAGAAGTTATCTCAGATTTCTATTTTCAGTTGTGAAGTGTGTTCCTAAATTTCCATTTTATAATGTATGCATGGAATATTTTTTTGGCATCATAAAACACAGAGCAAAATGATGTATTGCCCTAAAATTCCCAGAGAATTAGTTCTGATATGCATGTGAATACCAAAGGAATCCATTGGGATTCCTGTTAATGGAGTGACTACAAAGAAAAGTTGGAATGACTTGGCACTTATTATAAAGTTAGTCTTTATCGGTCACTGCACATCGGTTAGTTTAATGCCTTGGCAGAATCCTTTGTATTTGACATCTGAACGTGTAAGAGAGGAAAACGTTTTGCTAGAGAGCTCTGCTGGCTATAAAATTAAGTAAAAATACGTTCATATTTTAATAGTATAATAAAATAAAAACACTAATAGTTAAGGAGGAATCACAGACTTTGCTAAGTACCAAAAACATTTATGAACCTGCATGTGTACCTAAATATGAGGCACTAGCAGAGCATGCATACTTTCTGCCTAAATTTCTATGCAGAATAAGATTTTTAGAAAAATCCTCCAAAGTACAACTATTTTACTCTGTACTTTTCTGTCTCAGAATCTGAAAAATGTGTTACAAAACTGCATATTCTAGCATGTCCTCCTATTCTGGCAGATATTAGGAATGTCAGGAAACAGGTCTTGATTACTGGATATATGTGTTTGCATAACTGTATGAATCTCAGAAATGTAAAAAGATGTTTGTTGAGCAAGACAGATGGGTCTCCATCTGCACAAGGCAATGCAGGTTACAGCACACAAGGCAACTATATGAGTTAAAAACTTAAAAGCTACTGCAGCTATGGCCACAGCACATGCATTATCTGGGATTTTAGGAATAGGTCAGGAACTGAGGGAAGACAACCTGACTTTTTTTCCTATTAAAGTATAAATGAACGTGGAAATGGCACTGGCAAAGGGAAGGTGTTCTTTCACAACACATAGCAATCATGCCCTGGCAAAGGCACATTTTTTGACCTTCACAGGCTAAGATGAGAAAAATCTATTTCCATGCCTGAAACACAGGGCTACTGTGTGGAGAGTCACTTTAAACATTAGCAGCTTATTTCTGGCAGTCAGATTTTAACTGGGACGCCTACTAAAAATTTGTGGAACATGACCTTGCATTTCAATAATACCTTTGGTTTGGATAGCTCTAAGAAGTACATAAATGAAAGCCAGAACGTGGGCCAGAACAAACAGGCTTGTTTGGGGAGGGGTGACGGGTAAGAGGGAGGAGGGACAAAAAAGCAGTGAAATGAGATCATCTACTGCAGGAAAACATATTTGCGTCTAATAAACACCCTATTTTTGACAGGACTTCATCTACACGGCACACATCCTGTGAGCTGTTTAAAGCTTAGCGAGAAAGCAAGGAGTGATCAGATTTTCACAGGACAACTTTCACTAAGATGCTATCCCTTTTCAGATGTTTTTACTAATCATAAAAGCTTGAGAAACTTTGCATCCTTCCCTAAGGGACCTTGGACTTGTGACAGAACTCCCTGCATTCCAAAACTAATACCTGAATTCAGGCTACAGTTGATTAACCTGAGACACTGTATTCCAGGTTCCTTCACAGTTCTTTCTAAGGAGGCAGACTGAAATCAGATCCGAACGTTTTCCAAACAGAAGAGTTAAACCTGCATTCACCTCTCTGGCTAGAGCTTGTGTCTCAGTTTACTACAGTAACACAGAGTGAGGACAGGATCGGTAGGAAAACCTACAGAACTCCGTTATAATTCTATCTGTTACACATTTCTCACACTCTTACCTGTCCCTTGCTACCAATGTATTTCTGCTAGGAACAGGGCTGATGTTTTGCCTTCTGGCACAGCTTCAAAATGCTTGCATTGGAAAGAAATGAATCCAATGAGCTGCTAGAGAAATATTCCCTTCTATTGCTAGGGCTCAGCAAGGACAATCTTCCATTCAGTAGAGTTAACAATTCCACTATCCATGCAATGACAGGTTCAAAGCCTGTCTTGACAGTCAGCAGGGTCAGAAATGCGAATGAGACAGAAGTGCAAGGCCAGGCAGCCAGCACTTGCCGTGATATTCAGAAGAAGGCATAAAATACTCAGTGTGCAAGTCATGACATTTTTATATTGAGAGCAGCTATTTTTGAGGATGCTGAAAGTTGTCGTGGTTCCCTTGACCTCTCTACAGGCAGACACTGTGAGAACAAAATGAACATACAGACCAGACTGATTCAATAGACTTTCCATTAATTTTTATGGCATCTGAGGGTAGAGTCATTAAACTATGTGGCTTTACAGACAGAGTTACAAAAATAGATGTGATACTACTGTGTCAAGATCTCTGCAGCAGGGTTAAAATGGTTATAGATTTTGCACAATAAGCAGAAAGCACAATGGTATACTTTGATATCAAAGATTTTGCAGCAGTTGCCTGAAATAACTGATACAATCCACTGAGTTTAAAGCACAAAAATTTCATATTAAACCACAGAGTTATGTAAGGGTTTTTCTTTCATATATATAATTATGCCCTATCTTTACATCAAAAAACACTCTTATTCTTTTCAAAGTTCTTCAAATAAAGTGGTTCATTCATCAGCAGCACCATAGTCTTTTTCTCCCCTCTTTTTACTGTAAAGCCCTGAAGTCTTTGTCAAGAAGGTGTATCAAAGCATTTCTGGAAAAAAGATTTTGAATGTGATTTCTGCTTTTCCCTCTGTAAATTAAAATAAATTTAAAAGCACACTACTGGGATTCCTCTCTGTGGCTTGAAACCAAGGAAGTCCTCTATGGAAAAAAACCCAAACATATGCATGCTAACAAAAAAAGTTGCATCTATGCAAATGTACATTCCAATATACTTAAAAAGTTGGTATTTATCACAAGTAGAACCAGGTCTTGACAGACAAGAACATATGCAAATTTGATTCATGAAAGTTTGTTCAAAGCACCCTTAATGTCCAGCTTCCCTAATAACAGTGTATTATCTTCTGCTGTCCTTTCCCTGAGGTGCTCTGCACTAAGCTGAAAATGTAACTCAAACCCCTTGTCTGCTCTGATATCTAAAAGGCCACTCCATCCACCAGACTGGTCAGCAGTCAGCTACAAGTCGCCACTGTCAGCTTCTAAAGCAGAACAAGTTAACTCCGTAAGCCATGTAATAACTGCACCTCACATCACCTCTCATTACTTTTATCTCCCTCACTCTCACTGCCTCCTCCTTTTGCACACTATGAAGAGACTTTTTCTCTAATTGAGTGAAAATTTGTCTCTTCATGTACACCAGCTGCAGTGGGTTCTAGCCTGAGACTTGGAGCAGAAACAAATGGTAAACAAAAGAATGGTGAGGGTTAAGAAATGTACATATATCTGATAAAAACACCATTAAGGAGATGGAGGTGAATTTCTTGTTTCAGATTTGGAAAATTTAGCATATATTACGGGGGTGGCTTCATGTCTCAGATAAGTTAGGGTCTAATGAAATAGATATGCAAAAGGCAAACATCTCAACTAGATGATGAAATAAATATTTCAGGGAGTTAGCCATATCAGCTGCAGTAGTGAAGGAGGTCTCATTCAAGCTCTTTTCCTTATATTTGTAGCACTACGGTATGACAAAACCAAATCGTCTGTGATATATGGGACTACATAACTGAGATGTGAGTAATCATTAAAGGAGTAGTCTGAAAAAAATCTAAACAGATAACATGTAAAGAAAAATATTTGGATATTCAAAGGCAAAACGAACTGAGTAGTCACCAACATCTCAGGACAACTGTGGAAGCTCAGCAAGTCTTGTTTACAGTATTTCCCCAAGGTGTTAAAATTGCTGGGAGAAAGCAAACTTTGGTAATGGTTATGTGCTAGTTTACTAACAAAACTACTTTTCCAAGTGTCAAGACAGAAGAGAATGACTGCCCCTAAATTGAACTGTGCTGCACTTTTCCCCTGGATAGTTTGGCAGGAGGAGGACACCCCTTGCCCAGAAAAAGGAAAGTTCATTCAAAGAGAAAGTTCTCATCCTTCTTTCTCTGTTCCCCCTTGCCTCTTTTGCTAAAGCAGTGTGCGCTCCTTGCTGCTCTACACTGAACGCAGGGCCCAGGGTCCTGGCAGGTCCCTATGGACAGCAGTTTCCCCCAGCCCACTGAAACCCAGCAGCACTGGCTTTGGAGATGCACCAGTAAAGGCGAACACTCCATGCCTTCCCTCATTTCTTACCACCCCAGCAGCTAAATCCTGCACAGGACCTTCCCCCCAACTACAGCTACTGAAGGAGGAGACAGCACAGTCCTCTCCCACTCTGCAGCACTGGGAAAGCCCAGCAGGGATGCAGTCACCCCACGTTTCTCATGGCTGGATGAGCCCATTACCTCATCTGCACTTACACAGCAAGAGCTACAGGGCAGCACTGCGCCTTGCATCACCCAGCTCGGCAGTGAGCATCCCAGCGTTTCCAAATGCTGCTCTGAGGAAGCTGGGTGGGACAGCAAGCACAATTACTTACTCCCACTTGTGCCATTTTGAATGCTGACTTCCAAGAGGAAGGTGCTCTCCCTGCTATCCAAGTTAAGATTCCAGACAGGGCAAAGGAGTATCTGCCTTCACTTCCAACTGTTTTTACAAAGCTTGAAAAAACACTGCTGTGCACACCCCAAGGCATGACAGGATCGCTCCTCTTTTTTGGGAGTAGGTATGGAAATCAGCAATCCTGGCTGAAGCGCCCAGCAGCACAGGGCCCTGTGTGCCCCAGAAATGCAGCCCTTGATTTACTGTTGCAAATGCAGAGGGCAGCCCAGCTGCCAGCTATGGAAAGCCAGAATGCTGACGTTTAAACCGCTTTCCCAAAGTCTGATATTTTTCTGATTTTTTCCCTGCCGGAAATTCAACAGCTTGCAGCCTAGAGGATACACCCAACACTTCTACATAAGCAGGGACTAACCTCGCCTTCACTCCTACCGCTTCCTGAGAGGATGTCTTTTACCAGGAAAGGAAACAACTGTAACTGAGCATGGCAGCAATCCAGGTTTCTCCCTGTAGTCCCAGCAGCACAAGAAATGGTTTCCTGTAGCTCCCGTAAGGAAGCTGTGCCCAGGCTCCCCTTCACCAATGCCGCCCATCCCCGCCTGCCTGTGCTACTCCTGGAAACCCCCACTCCTGCAGGGAGCACGTGCTCTGCGCTGGCACAGAGGGGTGGAATTAATAAACTAGCTTAAACAGACACCCCACACTCATACAAATATGAAACCAGAAAGGCTGAGTCTGCCCTGAAGCACTTCAGTGAAGCCTTTAGTTAAGATTTTGAGTCTTAACAGAGGTATGGCACTGTTAACACAGCCTCAACCACTGTAGGTAGCATACAGATAAACTAAATATAATACTGCTCATGTAAAACTTCATGGTGCTGGGCTCAGGTTTTTTATCGCCTTAACTAAGCTTCCTCAAGTCTCTTTGGAGAGTGTTTTATTTAGGAACAGTAAAGCACAGTTATCAAGGGGTTTCAGTTCATTTAATTAAGCTGAATACAATTACACTCCAGTGGGCCTTAAAAATGAGGGACTATTTAAATATTATTTAGATGCGTATCTTTTAAGTACCACAGATTGCACAGGGCTTCGTGTTTATATCAATTAGAGATATCAACCTTGCAATAAGAGCTGTCTCACTTGCCAGCTTATAATCCTTTCCACTCTGGGATTCCGTATTTTATTTACTCATTTCCCTTTATCTGTGTACAATAAGGAAGGGCTTTTTGCGTTCCTGTATGCTCACACTGCTTCATCATTGCCAAAGCACTTCCTAATTAGGCTAAATAGGCCTCTTACACGAATAAAAGAGGAATATTTCTGCCTATCAACAGAGCACGTCCTACAGAGTCTTGGCTTGAATAATTGTGTGGTTGCCATAAATCCCAGGTATTTCAAGCCCACATTTTTCTGAAGGGGTACATGAAGGATGTCATGTGCTTCTTTCAAGGAAGTGCTTAATCCTGTGGCTGCTCTCAGTCCAGTGGCTCTGCCCACTGATGACAGACCTGAGGACATGGAATGAAGCTACATCAGTGGAAGCTCATATGGGACATTAGGGAAATGTTCTTCACTGAGATTGTGGTCAAAGGTTCTTCACTGAAACAGGCTCTCCACGGAATTGGTCGCAGCAAAAAAATCCATCAGAGTTCAAGGAGCATCTGACAATCCTTTGAGTCTTATGGTTCAGTTTTAGGTAGCCTGTGAGGAGCAGGAAGTTGGACTAAATGATCCTTATGGGCCCCTTCCAACTTAGATATTCTGTGATTCTATGTTGCTTATACTGGAGACTGAATTAATTGCTCAGGTGTTGCACATCACAGACATGCACCTCAAACTGAGGCACAAAACAGTTTGAAAAGCCCCATACGGCTAAAGAGGTCATAAAAAGCAGAAGCTGGCAGAACTCCAGTGTTAATGAGGCTCACAAAAAAACTGTGTCTCTACAGAACCTGATAGCTGATTCTCACTGACCCTAGGCCCTGAACTACAGGCTGAAAGAAAACAGCTGCAGATAAAGACACTTGGACTTGGATGGCAAGCTAAGCCCTCACTTGGGCAACTTCTTTATGTATAGTGATATGAACATCAAAAGGAGGACACCCTGCTAACTAACCATTTGTCAGGACAGTTGTCATGCCAAAGAAAAACATCTCACCTAGTTGTAAAAGTGACAGTAACATGAAAAGAAAGTCTCAGATGGAAGGAGTTTCCTCACAGACTCTGCTCCTCAGATGAAAAAAGTGATTGCAGTCTCAGGGAACACCACCCCATAAACCCAGCAAGAGTAGTAGGACAACCTCTGTACCAGGATGCATTTGAAGCAACACAAAACCAGCAGGGAGCTCTCTGACCAAGAAGATGTTACACCACTTTTCACAGTCTGCACCATTACCAGTTTCAAAACAAAGGATGCATAGTAAATAAGCTCCTTCATTCACAGAGAATTAGGATTTGAAAGAAAACAAAGATTTTGCTGTATGAGTCTTTCAAAGGAAAAGGAAAATCATGCATTTTCAGATATTCTTCAAATGATTTCTTCAAAGCTTGAGGTGCAAGGGCTGATTCAGAAGGAGGTGCATGGGAAAAGGAAAAGAGGGCATCAGACTGTCTCTAGGAAAATAGTAAATTGCACTCCCATCCCCAGTTTGTTTCAGCTAACCAGCCCTCTGCTACCAATTACCCATTCAAAGCATCTGTGGCAATACCTTGATGGTTCAATTTTACATGACTCATACACACATCAGTGGTTACCCACCTGCATTTGTCTCTAAGCAAGAAAAAAACAAGGTGTGACCAACTAGACATGAAGACTTACTTTGCACTCTGACATCCCTACTCAGTGCCTGAAATAAGCCTTTTCATTTCTGAACCAAGCTCAAATCTCCATTATTTATTTCCCACGTGCTGCCTGACGTCCACACCATTCAGCCATCTCCTCTGGGCCTCCTGGAAGCAGCCTGCACACTGACCTTCCCCTGCCAAGGTCCCAGTGCGTGCTCCAGCCATTTCCTGCCATGAAGGCGGCAATTCTTCCTTTCACATGATCCTTCTAAATCCCTATTCCTAGCAGTTGCAAGTTACCATTCTCAGCTGGGACTCTTTTTGCCACAGAAATACAACTCTAGATACTGACTCACTGCCTCTCCATTCCCTGTCATCCTCTCTTTCCGCTTTATATGAGAGGTGTTTTCCTAAGAGAGGCATGAGCCTGGATAAAAAACCCTGCTTCACTATTTTTTAATTTTTTGTTTTTGTGAACTGCTCAACAGTTCAAAAACAACAGATCTACCTAAGAAAGGCAGAAAGGCCAGCAGGGGTTAACATACCTTTTTATCCCCCTTTCCTCTCTCTTTCACGGCAGTTCATGCAATAATTAACTATGTGTAAGCATTCTGCCATCGCTATTAGGTTTGGCAGATGAAAAATGAAGATTTGTGCAGTCTTTTGTATTCTACGTACCCTTGAGACAAGGATTAAAACCCACAAGTAACTTGGCAAAGATTACTTGAAGAAAGTACCATTCCATCAGAGAGAAAAAGCAGCATTGAGAACATCCACCTCTTTTTTTCCTCCTACTTTTGGTAATCAGGAACTCAAAGTCCATGCTAACCAAACCCAGTGAGACTCATCACGGCTAGGATAACAAGGATATGCAGAAGGATCCCTTTCCTTTCTCATTTATGTGTGGCCACACACCATATGTGGTATGAAGCTATTCTGCATCATCACCATCATGCCAGTATTTTGGTGAGGTCCTTGACCTTATGTTCTGTTAACTTCCTGAGTTTAGATAGCTATCATGCAAAGCTTAGGTTTTATAAAGTTTAGGTTTTACAAAGTTTATCCTTCTGCACATATATACTCACCCCCTGACACAAAATCTAAACAATGCATTTCTGGGTTTGGGCTGAGCAGGAAACAATACACCTCACTGAACTGAAACATCCCAGGGTCCCCTCAATTCAGTACACACCAGAACATGGTACCACAGTGGAGCAGGACTTCAAGGATTAAACTCCATTTCTTGTCCCACTGTAAACCACTCAGAATAAAAGTAGGTGTCATTAGAGAGGAAAACAGAATTTTTAAGGATGGGCAGTCCTTTTGCACTACCTACAACGGAGCAGTCTCCACTGATTAAACAGGGAACAAAACAGACCCTTCCCCAAATACCAGAAGAAAAATTTCCTCTAGAAATTTCCTCTCCTTACCAGGTTTTTTGGTTTTGAAGTACAGTATCATTACCAGTCCTCTGATAAAATGGTTGCACAGGTACATCTTTCTCTCCAGCCCTTGTATAAAACATGATATATCCCCAAACACACTCTAAAGCATTGTGTTTTTAAAGTGTAAACATACAGTCATCTTGAAGATGGAAAACTGAAGACAGGAACCTCAACTGACATATGACATGTAGTCTGGCCACACCTTTTCCTGTTTTACAATGGTTATTTATGAATTCTAAGGTGGGAAAGAAACCTAATAATGGAGTGGAAATCAAAACCTCTAAGTGTTGGTGGATATTATGTATGAATACAAACACGTTTATGTATAAAACAGGGGTTTTCTTACTTTCATCCTCAGAGATTATAAACTCCAGTTTAAATGCAAAGGATTAATCATCAATTTTCAGAGCTACTGCACTGAAGTGGCCAACCACTAAAGCTCCAAAACTCACAAATATTAAATATTATTCTGTATAAGTGAAGGCTGCTTTAATCCTATGCAGTGATATTGATAACAATATGAAGCATGTCTGACATAGCAAAAGGAGATTACTCTTACTTTAGCAATAGAAAATAATTATTTTCAATTTGCACTCCATCCCTAGGATTGCACTAGAAATTTCTGGTGTAAAAAACCCTTTTGGCTGAGTTGCAATATGCAGCACGTGTCTACTGGAAAACAGCAAGCACAGAATCAAAAGAGAAGGAAAAAGGTTTCAGAACTGTAACAGATACAGATAAACAGCAATAAACAGGCAGAACACAAACATCTACAAATGTAGAATGTGTAAACCCCACAGATCCTTCAGCAGAGACATATCATTTCTCAGGGTATACATGGTGACTCACAAGATATTACTCTGGCAAGCAAAATTCCTTAAAAGCCTAAAATGCCTGTTTTTCTGAAGTGTAGTGTAATGCTATGCAATCAGCTCTGGCATGTGTTTTCATCCAAGCTCCAGCTGTGGATGTGCACTCACTGACAGAACTTTTGACAGTGCCACCACTGAGCAATGAGCTCTCATGTTTCCTCCATCCAGTTGTGCTGGGGTTGCAGCGAAGCAAAGGGCAAGCTCTGCAGAGCAGGGTCAGCCTGGTGCTGGCATGGAAAGGGGCAGGAGGCTCAACTCATCTGAACTTGTGAAAGAACAACAAAAGATGCATTTTCCTTTTTTCTTAAAAGCCTACAGGCCACACACTGCTCTGCTATAAATAAACTCGTGCCTTAGGCTCCTGAAGTTTTTATGTAAACAGTGCAGAGAGTAGACCTTTTATCTTCTGTTTATCTTTTGTTTTCGTCATACCTATCAGCACTGCACAAAGCATCTTCAATTGCAGGTGAGAGGGTTAGGAGCATCTGGCAATCAAGAGATTGCTCATGTACTCTCAATTTAATATTGTAACAAGCATGGCACTGTTTCCACTATCATCTATCAGGCTCTCGTTGTGTTTGCTGCAAAGCTTTCAAAGCATTTATTTTATTATTACATTAAACAGTTACCTAATCTCCTTTACACACACTCCCACGCACGAGGGATATACTCCAGGTGGAGAGCACTGTGAGATTCAATATTAGTAGGTTGCTACCTACAGAGAGCAAAAAGCACTGTTTATCATCATAAATACAGTGATAATAATGAAACAAAAAGGATGTATTCA
This sequence comes from Cisticola juncidis, assembly GCA_013400215.1. NCBI lineage: Eukaryota > Metazoa > Chordata > Aves > Passeriformes > Cisticolidae > Cisticola > Cisticola juncidis. The sequence goes on from VXBR01010760.1 coordinate 1,917,200, forward strand.
TATCCTAGATAATTGCATTACCATGCTTGTAACCTTCATGGGGTATGTTTACCCACGCACATGAAAACAGACGTATCTTCTCCATCTGGAGGCCTGGTGATGCAAACTGATCTCAAGAGCATATCCCCATGTCCATGCAGGGCCATGGGGAAGTTAAATCACCAAAGTCTAATGAGCTTGTAGGAGAGCAGATCTGCAACAGCACTCAAACTAGACTGCACTCAGATTGTGACATGGATATTAGAAACCAGTTCTCCAATTTATTGTATGACTTTCCATTAAAAAGCCTGAAAGCGTGATTTATAGATTAGTTTTGTATTATACTCTTAAGCTTGTCCATCCAATTTTCCAGCTACATCCTGCTTAAAACTGTTTCCCAAATAGGTTATACAATCCCCACTCTCAATTTCCAGCTCTTCATAGGAAACATGCTTCTAAAACTCGTATGTAGGTCAAAAATGCTTATACAGGTGTCATTAGAACTTAAACCATTAAGTATTTTATTATACTAATCTTAGTTCAAATAAACCCGGTACATTGTAAATCCATGTTTCAAAACACAGCAATAGACAAGAAAGTTCTGCTATTACCACAAGCCAGGAAAAATGTTCCCCTTGCCTCAAGAAGATGAAAGCAGAGCCAGCATGCCCACACCTGACCCACACCATAGCAACTGCAAAGTGGGAGGAGAAGGCACAGGTAGCTCCTTTTATTTAATGTCATTTTCAATAATGGAAATCTGTGTTGTACCCAACAACAATGGAAACTCTTGTGCCCAAAATGTGGTGTAATTTTTCCCTGCCAATGAGTGGTCTCTTGATGTCAGGCAGAAATAAAACCCTTTCATATCTCTTTACCTTATCACACAACATGTCTACATATATTTTTATGGAGAACATGTTTATATAGTAGAAACTTGATTTATAAACTTGCACATATGAAACCCAGTTTCTTCCTTTTGTCCATTTTCTCATGAAAAACATGGAATCCAGATCCTTGCAAAGCCACCTCAGCATCCCTGCAGTCACAACCACCTTCCTCCTCCTCCCATCACTAATAATGCCATCAAAGCAGGAGGTTCATTAGTCATCAGCTGTGTCAAGCAATCACCAAGAGGAAAATTGTTAGCAGCATTCAGTGTTAAAACAGGTATTGTGACAAATCACTTTGCTGGGTCATTACAAAGTAATCCCTACCCCTCCTGTGTTTCTGAACCTTCTGAAGGCCAAACACAGCGTGTACTCTGTGGCCATTAATACTGTCACAACAGGGTAAGCACAAAAGAAGGCGACCCGGGCTGCTGCATGAAGGAAAAGCTATAGCCATAGATTCCAAATGACAAGAGGGTGACCCAGAAAGGTGCAGGAAGCAGGGCTGGGTGCCCCAGCACCGAGCACCCTCTCTTCCACATTGCCACCTCTGAAGGGAAAAAAATCCTGAAGGAACTTAGCCCAGGACCAAAACTGCAACAGTTCAACCCGGGTCTGGAAGGAGAGATTCTGACTCAAACTCCTTTACCCTGGGCACTACCCATTCCCTCTGTCCCTTGGCCCTGTGCCACATCCAGCAGTGACCCCGTGCTCCGCTTCTGTGCCCTGGTCCCTCTACTCTGCTCCTGTTTGCAGTTTATACAAACAGCACTAATTCACACGGATTTCTACACAGCATCAGACTGAGTTAAATTAATCATTTCCTACTTCTGTAAAATGTCATTTGCTCTAAGGTACACCAACAAGAAGAGGTTTTCACCTGGTTGTAGAAAATGGCAGGAAACATAGTACATTGTATTCCATGTAATAAAAGTTCTGTAAGTGCTCATGTACAACGCCTTTTCTTTTTCCACACCAATTTTCACATTTTCTTTCTGCTCAGAGATTATCATTCTTTTCATATCCAAATAAGGAAGAAGGCATCATTACAGGTAAATTCTAGCAACCTTGTATTCTACTGCTCTTAAACAGAGAGCTTGGTTGACTGACTTTCAAAACATGAAAAAAGTACGGAGAAAAAGATTATTTCCAAGTTGGTATTCACAGCAAATCAGCAAGAGAAAGAATTTGCTTTCAAGAAAGAGTGAAGGTGGCACCAGAACCAAAAGCTCTTATCACTCCTCATGGTGTCGGGTCTTACAGGGACTAAACTCTGTGATGGAGACATCTGTTTTATGTGCCCTGACGGGCAAGAAAAAGTGTAGACCAAAGGTTATCTCTGTGAGCTGTCTTTCCTCATAAAGGGATTAGCATTGCCAGGCATAACATTTCATGGAAAGGCAAAGGAGATACAATAGGTTAAGTTTAAATTATAAAATTGAATCCAAACCTAAACTGACAGCCAGTTACTCTCTCTTTTGACTTATTTGAAAGCAAAATACCCTCTGTGGTTTTGTAAAATAGAAGAAATAATATCTGCTGGTTTCAAAGCAGAGGCCAGGCCTTCTGGGTTTATCCTGTTTGTTGCAAGTGGCATATGCTTTAGAAAACGTGCTCCAAATAAAAGTCGGAACAAAAATGTTTTGAATCAGAATGTCCCAAAGCATGTTTTGAGTTAATTACACAGTGCCACAGGCACTTTGCTGACATGTCATTAATAAAAACAATAAAGAACAATTATATTGCATTTTCAAAAGCGCATTCTACCTGAAACAGCAATTCAGTTGCCTGCACATTTCCACAGAGCTGTGCTGAGCGGCCATGATCTCAGCTGGAGTGGCCTTTTGGTGCCAGTCTGACACCAGAAAAACAGAGTCACCCAATGAGAAACTGAGAGAGCCACAGAGCAGAGACTTCCACAGGAGGTTACAGTGATTTAATGAGTGTTTAAGGAAGAGCAATCCTGCAAGAAGACTTTGCTGCTGTTAGCTGCCACAATTCCTTCTGGCAGTTCTACAACTGCTTTTATCAGTCACGGATCTACTTCCCTGATCCTTCCAGATATCCAGACTCCCTGGCTTAATACCAAATTCCTCTTCCCAAAGTATGTTAGCCAGCATCCAATTACATGTTATCACAGCAGCATTATCAGCTGGCGTCTTTCTCTCTTTTGGTTTTTTTCTTTATTAGTTTGATAAGGAATTCAAATAGTCACTGAAACATGGAGACCAAGATAGATCATATATGTGAATAGTCGGGCTCTTGGTAGCCAAGTGAGCTTTATTGTCCTCAAAATACTCTGTTCTCTTCAACTAGCAGAAGATGGTGGGAAAGGACTGATTTTCTCTCTGCATAACTGCAAAATACTATTGAAAAAGAATTTTTTTTGTTTGTTTCAGCTGTTATAATTGATTCAGTAGTTTGAAACGAGAAACTAGCTACTGCTTTGAAATAAAAAGCTGGAAAGACTTCTAATTTTGTGGCATCTCTTTCAAGTTCTGTCCCATCTTTTGCATCTTGGCCATTGAAGACAAAATCTCCTCACACAAATAAGACACTTTCTTTGGTGAAACTCCTGTTCGATTAAAATTGATCAGTGTTTTGCCAGTGATTTCATAAAGGTCAGGATTTGATCCAGATATCTCTCATATATCTATATGAAGAAGAACTTTGCATAAACAAGAGGGCACTGGAATGATTTCCCGGTACTAAGGTAAATAGCCCATGTTTTGAAAGCACATCTTTAAAAGAATGAAGTTCATGATTTTCATTCCATATTAAAATTTATTCTCAGATCTCATAACATACAAACTTCTAGAACTTTAGACCAACAAAGAGTTTGCTATCACTACATCAATATATGATTCCATGCCAAAAATATCCCTTTTAATAGCATTGAGTTTTGGTGATGTACAGAATTTCTTTATTACTACTCACAGTCCACCTCTCTCTAAAACCTTAATACACTTCAAACATCCACCATCGCTTTGAAACACTGAAAATTGTGATTATCCAATACATTCCAGCATGTGCTTGTTACAGACTAAGCAAAAGCTTTTGGGTATAATTTTGTTATCTAGCAAGCTCCGTTAACAGCACAAATAGCTTGAGGTGCTTATACCACAGCTGCACCTATGGAATATTTCATTAGAAAAGTGCAAAAGGGAAAAGCCACATTTACTTCAGCAGGACCTAGTACAGCTGCAAGCATACACTCAGTATTTATCAAGTATAGGGCTATTATGTGACTTCAAAGTCCATAAAATATGCTCCTTACAAGCAGCATTTGACAACTATTTGCTTCCCCTCCAGACTGGGATCTGCCATCACAGGTTCCTCGTAATGAGATCCTATATCAAGGAATGTAACTAAAAATACACAAACAATGGAATATATTTATCCATATAAATATGGAGAGGGGCTCAGTTTGTATTTCAAATACCTTCAGTACTGAATACTAGCTCGGGTGACACTATGGCCTCTCCTCCTAATTCAGCAGACACCACCACATTCCACAAGGTTTCCAGCATGGCCAGTGGGAAGAAGGCAACACCTTCCCCTGCTGTTTGCCACTGCTCTAACTTCTCAGTACAAGGAGGGAAGAATCGGGCATTTTCTCTTTCTATGAAAAACATCTTTTTTACCATAAGGACAGCAAATTGCTGGAACAGGCTGCACAGAGAGATCATGCAGTTTCTGTCCCTGGAGGTTTTCAAGAAACGACTGAGTAAGGCCCCAGGCAACCTCACCTGACCTTCAGAGCTCTCCCTGTTTCAGCTTGAGGACAGGCTAGATGCTGCCTGAGGTTCTCTCCACCCTGCATCATCCTACAATCATGGCTTAAGAATGCACTTCTCTCTTTCATTCCATCAACAAACTTTTGATGATCACCTTCTTTATTTCATTCTAGTTTTCTCCTTCCAAGATCACAGAATCATAAAATGGTGTCCGTAGGAAGTGACCTTAAAGATCATCTAGTTCCAATGCCCTGCCATGAGCAGGAACACCTTTCACTAAACCAATTTGCTCAGAGCTCCTCATCCAAGCTGGCCTTCAACACTTACAGGAATGGGGCACCCACAACTTTAGGTAATTTGTGCCAGTGCCTAAGCCTCCTCACAGTAAAGAATTTCTTCCCAATATCTTATCTAAAGCAACCCTCTACTATTTCAAAGCCACTCCCCCATGCCCTGTCACTACATGCCCTTGTAAAAAGTCTTCATGTTTGTTGTAGGCTCCAGGCGGGTACTGTAAGTCTGCAACTAGGTCACCCTGAACCCTCCTCTTCTCCAGGCAGAACAATTCTAATCTCTCAGCCTTTTCTTCACAGCAGAGATGTTCCATCCCTCTGACCATCTTGGCAACTTTGCTCTGGACTTGCTCTAACAGGTCCATGTCCTTTCCTGTGTTGGGGACCCCAGAGCTGGATGGAGCACTGCAAATAGGAGTCTCACAAGAGTGACCTGGCCAGCATATCACTGCACCAACATATCACTGCATCAGCTTTTTCTTTTATAGAGCATCCCCAGTGAATCACTCTGGTGTCTACATCTGTGCTCCCCAGACAGTTTGAGTCATGAACTGCTACACATCCCAAGAAATTAGGACCCATGCTTTCACATAATTGACAATGCAAAAGAACTAGGCCAGCTACACAGGCCACTGATGTGGCACCATGGGACTACAATCAACCAGCTACAGCCTCCCATTTGGAAGTCACAACTCCAGTTTAGTGCTTGCATTTTGCAGCACAGGTTTGAAAGAGACAAAGCTGTATGCACTACAAAGACGAGCAGTGGAAATGGCACTGGAACCACCTCTTCCTTGCCTTCAAACAAGAACAGAGCACTAAGTTACCTTATGCTCAGTTCATATTAGGGCCTTATTTTGAAGCCCAAAAGATTAGAAACGCTTTAAAAATCTACATCTGCAGAAAACTGACAGCATGCAGTGATAGCAGCTACTGCCTTCCGTCTTACAGGAGACTCAACACAACGTATCTTTTCATATTTGTAATTGTGTTGCAACACAAAACGCTGAAATGAGAAATGCTAATAACACTGGGTGATGTTTGCAACCGATATAAACCAGCAACTTCCTAATCACAAGATGATTCCTTTCTGTAAAGCTGACCAGCTCTTAGACAAATGATTTTAGCATAGGTTTATCAGGAGACAAATAACAGTTAAATAGCTCTGTTTTCCCAGGAAGGAAACTAGCTTGTATGGCCAGAAGAAACCTATTCAAATTATTAGTTGTGTGACAATCAGATCTTTTTCTGCACTGAGCTTCAGCATGCTAGGCTGTTGGTCTGGCCTTCTCAAATACTCCTTCCCAGGCATCCAATAGCACTTTGCTCTTACTAAATGCAGTACTGAAATCTGCCAGGAAAAGAGAGAAAGAGACTGTTCATAAAGTACCAACTGTGTGCTCCATACAAACTGCCAGAACTGACTCTGCTTGCATTCTTAGATTAAAATCATTAATAGTGAAAAAGTGTACACAGTTAGGTGCTATTAAACTGAACACCAAGTCAATGGAGAATTTCTATGAAGGAATAAGACAGGTTTTTTAATCTAACTTTGAATATTAACAATAAAATCCATGTGGTAAAAAATTACAGTATAAAATGCTAATTAAATTCTTTGTTCAATTCTATAATATTTCTGCTGCATTAGATAGTATGGGTTTGCCATTCATTACGTTCCATGGCAGTTTTCCAAATAGCATTTCTCATAATATTCTTGAATGTCTGCTGGTTAAATGTTAACAACAAAAACTAACACGCATCAAGCCTATTCATTTGCTTTTAAAAGGAATAAACAGGCACTCTACCGTTGATTACCACATTCCTCTGTCATTGGAAGGCTGCCAGCTTCACTACGTATATAACGTTAGTATTTGTTTTTTGCTGAGTGGCAGTCCTCTGCGGTAATTATCATCTTGCACCTAAAGTAAATATTATTCTCTCGCTGCAAGTAGAAATAAAGGATTGACTCTTCCTGTATTTTTACTGTTTGCCATCCAGTCCGTCCTGTCGGTACGCGACGTGCCCATTAAACGTAATTCCTTGAGCCCTCGTTACTGGGGCCATCTCTTTTGTCTGTAACCAGTGAATTACGAGGATTAGTCCCTCCTCAGAAGATCACCGGCGCAGAAACTCCACGGGCCGTAACCGAGCAACTCGTCTCCAAAAAACTACCGGGAGCAAGCGCTCCACAGCCGGCGCCCGGGAGTGCCGGGGTCCGGGAGCGCTGCGGGCCGGGCGGCCGTGCCCGGGGGCCTCGGGGCAGCGACCCCACGCGCGGGGCTTCCCCCCGAAACGCGTGCGGGATGCCAAGGCTGCG
>VXBR01010760.1:1924751-1955981 GCA_013400215.1 Cisticola juncidis
GGCCCCGCCACCGCCACCGCCCCTCAAACTTTCGACCCAGCGACAGAGCGGCCGGCGGTGCCGACACGGCCCAAACCCCTCCTTCCCCGCCCGCCCGGGGGCTCGCCCGGCTCATGTGGCCGCCCCCGGGCGGCAACAAAGGGCTCCAGCGCCGCCCCGGCGGCTGCACGCACCCCAAAGCCAAGAGCCGCTGTCGGGACACGCGTGGTTGCTGCCGTAGCTCTTGTTGTTGCCACCCTCGTTACCCCCGTGCCCGTGCCTCGCCTGACGGCCTGAGCTCCAGCGGCCAAGTCAACAGCGCTTTCTTAACACCGGGGAAAGACTCTCTGGGAAGAGGTGTCAGCCGCACGCATTACACGGAGGCAGGGCAAGGGGCACCCTGTTAGTTTAGGCTTAGAGTTTGGGTACCGGGACCCCATCATTCTCCTGAGGAGCGGTGGTCTGTCACCTATCGCCCCTGGGGAGGGACTGTGAGAACGCTGCCTCCCCTACCTCTGTGCCTCATGCTGCCTGGTGCCACCCCCAATCCCCATTAGAGTCAAATTAAATAATTACTAACTACAGACAGCAGCAGCAATGCTCTTGCATTCGACTTGGGAAACTGCTCAGTGCCCACACACACGCACTTCTTGGGGGAGGCACATGAAATAACAGTGGCCAAACCCCGCCTGCGGATGGAAGGGGTCGGCAGAAGAATGACCTGAAGACCTAACCACCACCTTACACCTCACTCCCAGCTTCTGCTGTGACCAGCAGCAAGGAAATCCTTTACTCTTAATGCTCATTTCTAAGCTTTGAAATGTTTAGATGCTTCATGAAAAGCGACTGTTTCGAGATGCCATTTATTGGAAGCACTTGCCTGCAAGCGGTGGCGGGGAAAGTGATGTATTTAATGGGTGTGCTGCCGTCACTGCACACTGGTCAAGCACTTTGAGAGCTCACAAGGCTGAGCAGTCAGTAGATCCTCCAATATCTCTCCTGCCCTGCTTACTGCCAGGCTGTATGCTGCATGCCCTGCACCACCCAAACACAACTCAGAGCCTGCCCTAGAACGTGTGCTGCCCTCCAGGCTCTCTGCTCAGCCCCAGGGTCTCCTGGCACCAGGCTCCCCTCAGCCCACTCGCCAGCCCTACAGCTGACAAGGCTCCCACTGAGGGCACAGCACCCGTGGCCCGGGAGTGCTGGAGCAACAAATGATACCATTTGCTGTCAGGGCTAAGAATAGTATCTGGTGAATGAATAAAGGAAATGTGGGGTTATTGCACTCATCTTCTCTTAATGTTCTCAGCAATGCCCTTTTTCTGTCCTCAAAGTTAAGATTGTGTATTTTAGTTTGTAGGCTAGCACCAGCGAGAAAAGCTGGCCAACACACATCCTTCCTCATCAACTGCTGCACAAAGAAAGGGACAAGACTATACTTTTTGTTACTGCAGCTTTTGCTGGAGTGGTCAACAGCACAAACTGAACAGAGAAAAGAAAGTGGGGAGCAGAGGCAGAAAAACGAAAGGAGAATTCTGCTGAGAGAAAGTGGTAAAGAAATCACAAATGATATAGACGCATGATTTTACTGACTCTCTTTGAGGATGCACATGTAGGATACACCCTCTGTAATGCATCTTATTGACTAGTAATGAGAAATAATGAAAAGCCCAAACCAGGTATAAAATCTCTTCTAATTGGCCTTTAAATTGTACACAACTATAAGCCTATGAAGGACAAGAATAAAGGCGTGTCAGTGAAGTCTCTCAGTACTCTGAGATGGCTTGCATAATTCAAAACTGGTTTAATTAGTCTGGAGTAATTTACTGACTGACCCTCAGAAATTCATGTTGAACGACTTACAGTAGTAATGTCAATCTACTTTAAAGTATCTAAACGAGGCATTCCTGATCTCAAGATTTCAGTATTCTGGGCTCATCATACACTATCTTCTGCACTTTGTCTTTTTTATAGATGGAGGCATATTAAAAAAAAAAATCAAACAAAATCCAACTCTGCAGCACAAACCTAACCCCCCTCATGGTTGTGTCTTGGGCGGCAACAGATTATGATCAAATAGGTGCAAGGGGCAGTACTCCCACTTGCCTGGCCCCTCCCTTACGACCAAGCCCATTGCTTCTGTGCAATGATGACTGCATCTCTTACAGAAGCAGGTCCTGAATGGCCACACTTTTCAGTCTTGCAGCACAGATAACAGAAACTAGATTATAAACTGTGGTGGTCCCAGAGTTGCTTCCTGAGCCATTACATCATCCCTTTTGTGGAGGGAGCAGCTTTCATCAGAGGAATATGATGCATGGCTGTGGCAGTCTTTCCCCCAGCCTTTAATTTGAGACACAGAGCCTTTGATTTCAACAAAGTGAGATAGGGAAAGAAAAATCTTTCAAAATCACATGATTCCAGGAGCAGCTGCTTTAAAACCAAATGGACATCAGAGAATCAAAACAAAACCATGGCAGTTTACAATAGCTACCATCTTCTGTGGTCTTGCAACTATAGTATTTGTGCATTTTCAGACATTCACAACATGCCATTTTCACAAGACATTCAAAGAATATAATTCCCTGCTCTTCCCTTGAGTAGAATCATCCCCTTCTTCTAGACAGGACAGGGTTCCTCTATTTTAATGAAGCCAGTGTTCTGCAGAACTAAATCCCACAAGTATTTTACAAAAATCAGCTGCAACAAGAGTATGGGAGTTTTAGAACAAGCAGGAACTCAGATCTTACAAAGGTTTTGAAGCCCAGCTATGAGTGCAGTATTTTATGTTGCAGCTGCTACTACAAAATAACAAATTATTTGAAAACTGGCATGTTAGAATACAGTTTTTGTCTGCAGTTTTATCTGTAGTTGCCCAGACGATAATTCAAGCATCTACAAAAGACTGCTCTCTAAAAGCATCTTGTGCTGAACCTCTCTACAGCTATTGGAAGAAATAAATCTGGTCAATTTTCTGAGATTTTTTGTGACATTTCACAAGAGCTCTGACGAGGTGCCTAACATTCGGAACTCTTGAAAAAATGGTCATTGTGCACCTTTGGGGCAGCACTAGGTAGCAGGGCAGCAATTCTGATAGAAATCCCCAGTGTGTTACACTTGCAATGTGCCTATGAAGCTCCCTGTGGTTGTTCTGCAAATCTCTGAAGAGAAGATGGAAACAACTGACACATGTGGTCAGTGGAGACTTGCTGAGTTATAGAAGATGCACTGCGCATATGAGCCTGTCTTCCTATCACTCCATCAGCTACATGTGGATGTAAAGTTAATGTAAGTTCCCCACAGGTACAAACCAGGCAGGATTAACCACCTTGGAAGCACTCGTCTGTGTTCAGGAGAGATGGACTTTCTTCTAGAGGAATACTCAGAGCAGGATCCTACCTTCAGGTCAAGGTGGCCACAGAGAAGCTCATCTTTCTCCTTTCTCTACTGAGGGTTTAGGGAGATGGCCTCCACTAGAACAAATTCTTTCTCTGTGAAAAGCACAAACCTCAAACACAAACCTCTGAGACATTAAGGCAATAGATGACAAACTTTCTGTCCAAAGCAGTGTGTGCCATCTCACCATAATGTCACACAAGTGTTTCAACAAAATATTTAACAGGGAAAAATTGAAATATGCATCAAAACAAACTGGGAAGGCCAACATGTACTATCATAACCAGACTACCACAATTGTTGTCACCCACATCAAAGGCATTTAATCCAGGAAATCTACAACCTCGAGTACTTTGATATCAGTTTTAAACTAGGGTGCAAGAGGGTGACATCAGGTTGCTTTGGAAAGGGGATTATGCTTCACAGACTAAATGGACACCAAACTTCATGGGTTCCTGATAGATGACCTGAGGGAAATGGCTTCCTGCTCAGAGACCTGGCAATTAAGTCTGCATGCATGAACAAAACACATGAGGTTTCTCAACATCACTAACAACACCCTGCCCAGTAGATCAAGTCCAAATCGGAACATCAAAGCCCCAGAGAAATAAATAAGCAAGCCATTGTATGCAAAGAAGCTGCAGGGAAAGGGAGAAATAAAAATTCCAGCTAGCTCCTGCAGGTGACCTGCCAAAGCCCTAAAACTCTTAACACAAGCACATTACAATGCAACACACTATTACCAGTGATTGCATCTCCTTTCAGCTCTCTCCCTCTTCCTGTTTGGTAGAGGTCATCAAATTGAAACATGCAAAGTTTCACAGTCTTTGATTGGAAATGCAGCTTTTAGTGGCTGTAGGCTCCATCCCATGAACTTATCAAGATCCATCTTAGAACAACTTTTTCTCATTGTCCTTGCTACAATTTTTTCCAAAGTCTTTCTGAAATATAATTACCTCTCCCCCAAATTTCATTTGTGCGTTATTTTCCTTATACTGTTTAACTAGTATTATAATTTCTGGTAGCATGATCCTCTGCAGTAGGGATCACCTGATCAGCCAAAGGGGCCAGCAGCTGCTCTTCAACAGAAAGCAGACAAGCCAGCAGCTGCTTCAGAAACTGCTCTCTGCTGTGGGATGGAATGGGGACCCACACACCTGACCCATCAGTCGATTTGACAAACAGGCTGTCACTGTGCCAGACTCTCCTAGAATGTACATGCACAAACTATGAGAGAGTACAAGACCCATCATGCACCCATGATCCATCCATTTTCACATCAGATTTCTATATATTCCAAAAGGATCACGTTTCAGCACCCCTGACAGTTAGACAACTTTACAAAATAAAATGTTCCTGATTTTAGAAGCAGAATACAGACAGTACGTATCCAATGGATTTAAAATGGACAATATTTAGATCATATACTATATGCACTATGGTTAGAAATCATTATTTATTCTTTTAGAGGTTTAGCTATCAGCCCTCTAGCCATGAGGCTTACTGCCAGCCTCATGACTAGAGCAGCACATCCCAGGGAGAGTGGCACACTAATATGCCCAACACAAGCCAGATGGAGTTAAGTCTGTTTAATTCTATCAGTAGAAAGCAGTTAGGAACAACAAATTGCTTTATTCTGATAAAAGTCTGAACTGCACATTACACCTGATCTATCATTCCCCTAGATATCAGTACTCTGCTAGATTAAAAAATTAGAATGTGGGAGAGATGTACACCCAGGGAAATTGTTCCCGTAGTCTTAATATTTTGGGCCAGCATCACACTCAGTAGACACAGAAGTACTGTGAAGCTTGTCAGGCTTCATTTAAAATACAGTAGCTGTGACTTTACATGACAAATCATACAAGGAAAAGAAATCTAAGCACAGCAAACATCACAGCCCTCCTGGAAGGATATCTTTTGACTCATAAAGAGAAAGGAAAGGTTCACATCCTTCCCTTCCTGCCCACAGATATGCTCCACAGAAGCCTCTCATATACTGCCCAGGTCCCCTGTCTGTCATGGAACACAGCATCACATTTCTTGACTGGGAAGCAGTAGCACTAGCTGAGCCAGTGGAGGGGCTCTGGGAGCTGGAGCCTGACTGGTGAGGAACACATATCCTGAGGGAAACCACAGCCATGATCCTGTCTAGGTGCACACTGAGCCACTCCAGAGGTGCCCACAGATCAGAACTCCAACTGCTTCCCACAATGTCAGGCACTGTCTGGAGATTTTCCAGAAATTACTAAGACTCTTGTTCTCTGTGTTACTTCTGCCTTATCCACCTAAACTCAGCATCCCCTCGTCTCTGCCTGCACAGCAGAGCCACTTTTGATGTGTTGTTTTTTCTTGTCAACATTGAAATAGTTACCATTCACTTTTTTCTTAGCTTTCTGCAGCAGTTTTTACAAAATGTTCTCTAAACCTTAAATAATTTTTCAGAAAGGAGTTCAGCATCCTTTGAGACACCTAGGGGTAGTCTCTGCACTGTCATTCACAGGAGGTTGCTCAACAGATTGAATTGCTTTTGTAAGCAGCTGCTAGAAGGGATGCATACAAATCTTTTCTGTAAGAGACTTACAAAGGCTGTAGAGACACAAGGATTTAGCTCAGTGTCCTTTGGCTGCTCTTCTCCCAAATAATTTTAGAACTGTGGAAGTAAATAAAGTGAAAAGCTAGCCTCAAAACTAGGAATAGAACTTTAGTCTGTCCTTTTTCCAAATGCAGTGTCCTTTGATTCCTTTGTGGAAACTCTTAGTAAATTACTAATGAAAAGGAGTCTGATGATCTCGTCCTAAAGCACATCATAAAAGTGGCATAAGGCACAACTCCGTAGTGTCTGATAACTATGTATTTCAGAGATGCTCAGTGCTGATGTAAATACAAGTTAGCTGTGGTAAAACGAGAAGATGGCATCAAAAGAGATGACCAGTCTCACAGAGTGACACCTATATTACTACTCACTTTGTGACCAGCACAAATTTTTAAGATAAAAATGTATGCACCTCAGAGATGATGCTTATTGCATTTCCCTTTGAAAGGGAAACTAACATTTTTAAAAGTAATACTGCCTGAGAAAGAAACCCAAGAGCTTTCATTAATTTCAGTTTCATTAATTGTATCTTTGCAAAAGCAATGAAGCTTGAAATGCAGATGTGGATCTTAAAAAAATTACCTGCCTGTTATAGAGATAAAACTTTACAGAAGTCCCCTTAACAAATATTATTACAACAAAGAACATGTGACCGAGACATGTCAACTGTAGACAGCTGGAAGAAAACAAAAGAGGAAGAATTCCTTAGCTTCTCATTCAGAAGAGATTGCTTCCATCCAAAAGCCACCTCCTCCACAATTCACCTAACACCCATTCCTCAGTTTATCAATTAAATGCTGCCCCAAAACATAGCAGAACAAAAAGTTTTCCTCAAGTGTTTCTGTGAAAGTTAATACATTCCCCCTCCCCTCACCCCCATCTGAACCCTCAGAAAACAGACCCTACCAAAGCCTACAGTCCCACAAAGATTTAGAACTGAGCTTAGGCTTTGCACCTTTTTAAGCTTTTGTTGGAAGTCACATAAATATGATGGCAGCAAAGGAGTAGGAAGGCCTAGTTAATGCAGAAGCTGACCAAAGAAAGCTGCCTGATGCTCTCAGCTAGGCACAGATGACCAGATGTGACAATGTGATGTCTGCTTGCGTAATGTGTCAGCCTGAGGTCAATTCTCCCTCCTGCAGCCACTGAAGAACAATGTACTGGCTCCAACCTCTTCTTTCAGATCAATTTCTGTTGGGGTAATTCCTGCTCCATCACCAGAGCTTCTCCTCTTGCTTCCATCCTCCCCTGGCTGACCTGTGTGCCATGCAGCAAGCCCAGATATGTGCATAAAGACAGAATTCATGGAAAAACAGATGTCAGTTGACCAGCAAGCAGGAAAGCAGTTGTGCTGCAATTCCTGTTGTAATGATTAGTGTTCAAAAATCACAGATGTCAGGCACCTGAATATTACACTTGCATTTAAATATAATGAAATTTTAATTGTAAGACTTTTGGAGTGCTTCAGCTTCAACGGTCTAAGTCATTAGGATGCACTTGGGTCACATCTTCATCTTTTTATTGAAAAATAAACCCCAGAATTTCCATTTCCATTATTTAAAAAACAGCAGCAAATATAAGTTTTTACATCACTGCCTGCAGGTGCTAGGATGTTAAATAAATCATCAAGCCAGTGATGAAATCTGGAGCATTCACAGGACTCTGACAATGTAGTCAAGATGATAAGTACTCATTTCAGCTGTGGCTGTAAACACAGGCATGAGCTTGATTCACAGAGTCTGTGCTCTTCTAGAGAAGCCTTATTCTTCACTGCCCAGCAAGCTGTACCATCAATCACCCTGGACTCTCTCTCAAATCTGAGTTTCAAATTGCCATGGAAAAGTATAATAAAAGCTGCTTTGCACTCACTAACAAGAGCTATGAAAGAAGTGAACAATCATATTCAATCTGTACGTTTCATTTTTCCTATATTGTTGATGGCAAGTTTCACTTCATAAAAATTGAATACTAGAAAAAAGAGATAAACATCTCTATACAAGCAGGCCCACACTGCACCTCATGTCCAGAAATTCATTGAAGGGGCACAAGACACTTATTACTTCTGCAACACAGCAAGGAGGGGGAGTAATTCCAAGGAGCAGCTGCTTCCAGTTAGGGTAGCTCAGCTGGAAAGGAGAGGTGCCTGTCAAAGTAATTAAAATGAGAAGAAGCCATCTATCTGAGACTCCAGCTTTCAAGCACTGGCTATCCCCCCTCCAAAATGTAATTAAGAAAAAAAAGACAAGTGAAAACAGGCTTAAGCATTGCTGAAAACATATCTCCAAGCTATTCTCTCAATAAATATTTTGGGAAGTTCATGAACAGAAGGGTTATTGTGACTGTGGTGGTGTGAGTGGGAGGAATTAACCCTCCACAACTCAACCAACTGCATCAATGATGATAAAACAGCCCTTGAGGGCAGTGAGCTTACTGCACTGGCTCCACGTTGATGAAGTTTTATAGGGAAGTTTTTTTTGTTTAAGTATATGCAGAGTAGGCTGGTAGCTCTAGTTCTCAGGAAAAAAAAAAAAGAATTTTCATTTGCAAGGATTTAATAATTAGGCAATTCTGTTTTACAAGGCCAAATATGCTGGTTCAACACAATGTGTATCCTGTAGCAACATATGACTAACAAAAAGTAATTGAGACTTGGGGTTTTGAAAATTACTAATACACTTTACCCCAGCAGTGCATCACATGTTCCTTTTGACTTCTGTGGGAAGTTGTGACTTGTGAGAATAAATTTAAACAAACAACTGTTGCTTGGGTAGGTGAAGGTTAAAGGGACTGGAAAGGATGCAGCAATTATCTGAAAGCATGAAGGGTGTGTAAACACCAAGGGGAAAGCCAGATTGCAGACGAAAGCTCAAGAGGGTGTAACTCAGGGCAATGAGATAAATGTATGTGTTTTTAAGCCCTGAAATACTGGCTCATAAAACGATGACATTATTTGTGTATACAAACTGGTCATTTTGATCATTGCTGTGTCACTGAGGATAGAATATGTGAAAGGGAGTTAAAAGGAATAAAAAATATTTGCTATATTAGTGAGGGGAATGTAAGAGCGAGCAGTAGTAACCCTGTGTCTCAGGGACAAGCTATATTTGCTGTCCCTACCGCTGAGGAGGCAGCAGCAGGGATGGGCCGTGAGCCCACAAGGCTTTGGGCTAGATAAAATCCATGACTTATTTTCACATGACTTGCAGCTCCATGAATTATTTTGGGTGGTTTTAATGGATGATTCTGAGGGGTATGCTATCTGAGCAATTGCTTAGGAGTCTGAAAAGCCCATGTGGCCCTTAGGTTTCCCATGGTAACACATGAGGCATTTAGGGAATACATAAACCCACAGTAAGATGTCAGCAAAGGGTTAGGTCTCATGTAGACAATTTTCATTACCAAATTTAAGGGGTTTATATAGAAATCTAAAACTCCTAGAGATAAAAATGATTATATTATTTTATATTATTATTCATTTATTATATTTGTATATGTAAACTGCATGTACAGACAGATCTAAGAAAAGATTGCCTATTGAATTGTCAAAATGACAAATTCCTTACCTCCTAAAAGCATTCTTCAAGTGTTGTGATACCTTTTTACCTCCTACATTTTCCAAATACATACAAATAGATATGGACTTCTTATGAATAGAAAGGAAATAAAATTATCCTCTTGGATAGTCACTTAAATCAGTTTTCAGAGTACAAAACATGATTTAAACATATGCTTTCTATTGCTTGTACTTGCCTAGCTAGTGTTTATGTTTGTCTGCAAACAGAAAATAATTCAAAGGATCCCCAAACATGCACAATATTATCCTATTCTGTACATAGATTTCAGCAAGAGAGAAACAGGTTTTGAATATTTTAGCTCACATTTCCCAAAGAAGTGTGTTTGTACACAGGTAACAGAGGTTAAATAGCTGGATTGTTTTATACAGATGCATGAAAAAGGATTGTAAAAGGCTTCAGGTATGACAGAAAAGTCAGGGCAGTGTCAAAGGGCTAAATACTATTTGAGTACTTAGTGGGCCTGGTGGTTTCAAATAAGCTTAACCTGCTCATTTTCATCCAAGAATGCCCAGGCTTGGCTTCAAGATACAAGGATTTTGGCAGTAACAATGACTGCTGTCTCCATCTCTTGTTCTTGTTCCTGTGCCACAGTAATTACAAATGAGGGCTCATGAAGAAGAGTTCAAGAAGGCTAAGGGAGGGCAAGCAAAGAGCTGGAAAGACATACAAATGAGTTATATAATGTTTCTTTTCCTACCCTATTAGCCTGTAAGAGTTTTAAACAGCCAAATGGATTTGACAATAATTAATTTTGTCAAATCAATCTAATTTCCTGCTTTGGAGGATAATTGGTAGTGGATAAGAAGCAGCAGCAGCTGGAATACATACTGAATTTAATAAGGTTTCTACCTTATTCAACACAGCTGATGCCATTATAAGGTGGTACACAAGTGGTTGAAAGAAACACTTTCAGAGATTAGTTTTCAGTGGTTGGCATCAAACAGAAAAATATATTGAGTGAGGTTTTGCAGGGATCTGTTTTTCAATATTTTAATTAACAGACTGTCCAGTAGAATAGAGAATATACTCATTAAATTTACAGATGACAGCTCGGAGTGCTTGAAAATAGCTCATCTTCCTGCAGAAGAGCAACTTTCATAAGAGAACATACCCCGTACAGCCAGTAGGATACAGAATAATGTGCAAGATGTAGCAATCTGTGCACTGCTCACCAAGCCCAAGCCATCAGCTGGACTTCTGAGTTATGATTTGATTGATCAGTGTGCCCCAGATGTAAAGACTGTCATGGACTAATGAGAGAAAATGTAGAAGACAACTACATAAATGAGATATTTACAAGCAGAGATTGAAAGAATAAGGATGCTCTATCCAAGACAAAAGAACCAGAGAATAGCATAATAATTTTCAAATATGTAAAACCTTTGCTTCACTAAGAAAAACAAACTTCTCTATCTGTTGGGGATAGGACAAGAATGAACAGGTTTAATTGCAGCTGGGGCAATGTTCAGTTAAACACTAGAAAAAGCTTTCTAACTGCAAGGTTCATAAAAGTAATGGAATTGATTGCCTGGGGTCAGTGTGGTGCCTTCATCACTGTCTAACCTGTTCTTGAGAGCTCCCAACATCCCATTATTTTGGTACAACGGATTCCACTCTGGGGCTTGGAGTTGGCTACGTTACCTCTTAAGATTTCTCCAGTCTTTTTTTTTTTTTTTTTTTTAATAAATGCCTTTTGTATTTTAATTCTTTAAAACCAGACAGTGAAAATCCTTTGCACAGCAGCCAGCACTTACTTCAAAAGATGTCTGAATGGCACTCATGCCAAATGCAATGCTGCAAGTTAGAATTAGAATTTACAGGTATCAGGGATACCACATTGAAATGCTTTGCATGCCAGTGCCACAGAAACAACCATTGTCACCTGGACAAATGGAGAATTTTTATGCAGGCTATTTGTAAATCCTATAATTTTGCTATTGAACTGCAGATCTATCCCAGAGTTTGCAGCCACCTGGCCTGCTTTTAATATTAACATTTGCACAAGATGTTTGAGTGGCTGTGGCAGTGTGTAACTGATATGACTGAGGATGGCAGTTGCCGGAGGGACAGGCTGCTGCACAAGGAAGCCAAGAATCTCAAACTCAATATGCTTCATAAGAATAATTCTAAAAATTACAGCTGCTCATGGGCAAGGGGTTTGTTTGTTCATTTATACTCCAACTGAAATGCATTAAATACTTGTTTGGCTATTCCTACCCCTCTTGGTCATATCCAGTGACAATCACGATTAACTACAGCTACCTTTCTGAAAGTGAAATCACCACCTGCTTTCTCCAAAGAGGCAATTGCTGGGGAAACGTATGTATCTTTCAGGATTTAAATGCTGGAAGCACACTGCAAGTGTGGCTGTCTTGTGTAAACCAGACCTGCCAGGGAGTGGACAGACTTCAGGAGAAGTTACACTTGAAACAGTTATTATGTGGTTTTTTGTATGAGACATATGTATGTGTAAGACCTGAGCATGATGGTGGCATGCCAAGATTAGCAGAAATAATTGGGACGTATTTTCTTCTCTGAGACCTTCTCACCCACCAGCCTTTTGGAAATAAGACTCTCACCATTTTTGGAATCCCAAAACTGGATATTTCCAAAATCCCTCCCTTGGGAGTGTGAAATGGGAAGAAGGCATAGAGGGATGTGTGCATTCACACATCTCCAGAGACAGCATTTCATAGACATCTTTGTGTTTTTTACACAATTACATCTGTCATTACAGGATTTCACAGAGAGGGCTGCTATTTATATTAAAATACATCCACACAATAACATCTGTGGCTGTACCTAATACACTGTGTGGTAGCCAAGTCAACAGCAAGTGACCAACCTGCCAAAATGGCAAATTGAGCACCAAGAAGGTATGAATTCCCAAGAGGTTTCACAGGCCAGACAGTGAGTTACTGCTTTCCCTCTTCATCCAGCAATGAGTTAAACAAGCTGCTGCTGAGGAAAGGAGTGCTAAAACTCCTTGCCCTACACTTTCCAAGGCAGGATGCATGGAGAGTGACTATAAGGTTCTGTCAATTAGATACAACAGTAAAATGACATCCCATCTGCTCTACAAATGTCAAAGAGCTCCATGGCACCTGTCTGGGGAAGAAAAAAAATCCCCAAACACAAAAGAGCAAGAGTTTACCACAGATTTAAATACTCCTGTGAAACAAAGGCCTCTTTGTGCTAGAGCTTTCTGCAGTAAAAATACTTTGGAGAAGTATGAATTTTTTTTTTTTGCAGTAATATTTTATATCAGAAGGTGAAAAAAGAGAAACCCTTTCCACACTTTTGCCATACCACAAAAGTCAGAGTCAGTTTTGTTATAACTTTGAAGGTGCAAAAACTATAACTAAAGACTCCACTGATGGGAAAACGTTCCCTCGCCCCAAATACAAAATTTGAAAGAAGAATTAAGTTGACAACTTACACTTTATGTATCTCATTTCCCTGCCAGAAAGGTCTAAACACATTTGTAGTAAATTCTAATTTTGCGTATTGCAAAAGGTACAATGCCAATCATAATTCACCCACTCACTTCCCTGGAAACGAGAGCAGTGTGAAGGAGCAGCAAGAAGTTTCCTTTCTCCTTCAATATCCAAGCAGCGTTCTCCCTGTTGCATTGAACAGACACAAACTCCAGCACTCCCTTCCTGCAGCATCTCAGCATTAGCAGTTTATGCTTGCTTTAAAATGTCCGAAAACAAATGAACTAATGAAATTTACACAAACCAGAAAATTAGTGTTGACATGGATACAAAATTATGACCAAGGCTTCTGAAAAGAGCTCTTTCCCCCCTTGGTATGCCTATCTTCTCTGTTTAAAACCGAACTCAGTGTAAAATCATCAGTTGTTGGACTTTATCATAGCTGAAAATTACCTTGGCAGCTGTAAGGAGGAGTTCCCTCTTTTCAAAGCAACTTGCCCCAACTGCTATGATGCCAGCCACCCAGAAGTCAAGATATTATAATTCTTGCAGTAAAAATGAGTGACAATGCTACCACAATTAGAGTTACTGAAGTGAGAGGAACATATGAAGTAAAATGGGAGCTTTTATCTACATATAAGGTTCTGAGAAGTCTACAAATAAATAGTGCAGGAATAAATACAGAAGTAGGAAAGTAGAAGTAGAGGGACAATGATGAAATTTTTTGTGACAAATGTTTTCCCAAATAGATCTCCTATGCTGCTTCACTTTCTAAGACGTTTTGATACCTCTTCTAATATTACTTACATGCATTGAAAGTTTATTACAGAAGCATCACCTAAAGAACAAGATCTGTCATATTGTACTAAACAACAGCTTATAGATTAAAAGCATTTTTACTCTACATCTGAGTCAAAAATAGAGGGTGAAGAAGCACAAAGTTAGAGTTATCTGCAATGGGAAACACAGCAAATAGGTAATTGAGCCAAAAAGGAAGACAGGATCTTCCAAAGTTGTGGTCCAGGGCACTGCCAACTGGACCACGCTGTCTGTACTCCTTGTGCTGTAAATAATCATGCACCAGTACAGGCTGCACATCACATGGTTCATGACTCTAGGAAAGCAAAGATATTTTAGGACATTATCTGTTTTGCTGTACAACTTTTATACAATGAAGTACAACATAAACAAACCTGCTAAAAAAATTACAGCAACAGGAGCAAATAAGCAAATGAAAGGAGACAATCTTGTAAATGGGAAGGGGAAATGCTCTGTAAGAAAGTCCCAAATCCTGTAAAGACATGGAAGAACTTGCTGGAAAGTAATAGCACTGTACTATAAAGTGCATGCAAAATGCAGACTTTCAGAAGAAACTGAAATATCAAATATTTCTGAAGTATTTTTGCAAGGAAATTTGATACATTAGAACTAAAAGTTTTATTGTTGGGAGAATTTTATCAGCCCCATGATCATTGCGGAGGGTAGCATACGGACAGACAGTTATATTTCAATTGTATTTTCCATGTAAAATTATACTAATGATAATTATAGTAGTGGATACTGCATCATAGGGACCCATGGTCATCATTTACTAATAATGTACTAACGATGAAGAATCACAGATTATTTAACTACAACGGCTGTAACCTAGGTTTATATGATTTACAGCGATATCTCTTCATTTCAGGGTCTCACATCTTTCTGGATTTCATGTTCCCCCATAATGAAAATTATATGGCAATATGGTGAAAGAGGGGAATGAGAAATGAGACATTTAGAATAATCTAGATCCTGAAGGCCTTTCCAGATCAACATCAATGGAGTAAACTAACTGCTTTTGAAACCTCTGCTGCTAATCTTTGCTGCTTAAATAGATATCTGATGCTTCCTCTTGTTTACTAGCAGCAATACAGGTAACAAACACTGTGAATTCACCACTAATTCCTAACAGATTGTATCTGAAGCTGTGGTTTTCCGCTTGTGGTTCATGCACTTCTGGGACCTTACTAAGTATTTTAATGAAGTCCTTATAAAGTCATTAAGAAAAATTCTTGAGTTTTTAATAGTCTTAAATTCATCAGACTGATTTACATCTGTGCCTAAACATCTTTAGGAATACAGAAAAGTTGCAAATCACTTTTGCTGTTGAGAGTCTAAAACTAACTAGGAAAGTTACGGTGTCAGATTGATGATTAAACATGCAAGGAATGACATTTAACAATAAGTACTAATGGTAGCCAGAGCTAATGTGTGGAAATTGTTGCAAGCAAAAAGTATGTGGGATAATTGCTTATTCTGGGTCAGTTTAGTCATCAGTTCTCATGGCAAAGTCCAAGGAGTCAGGTGACTAAGTAGCACAGAGGCCCTCAAATACACTGCACCACCTTTAAAGTAAGGAGGAAGGAGCAATCAAGTGGTGGAAATGGCCACAATATTTTCAGAGAAGTGACAAATACTTTTAAGACATCACAGGATTTTTCTCCCAAGCTGGTTTTTTTTTTTTTTTTTTTTTTTAAATTTTTTTTTTTTTTTAATTTACTTATTTAGAAGTTTGTTTCTTAGGATGATGACTTTCTTCCCTTGCTGTTGCTTGCTCTTCAATTTATCAGGAGGCCAGGCATGCCCTGCCTGTGTGGGAAGTGCTCTTGCTCCTCTCCAGGTGCTCAGGCACCTCAGTGACCTCCTGCCATCCAGAGTTCTGGTCCTTTCACGAACAATGGAAAGCTTCTCTTACTTAAAAAAAATGGAACAGGAAATGCACAAAAAAATCCCCATGGTTTCCTAGGGAAAGTGGGACAAATTTGGAAAATAATTGGGCTAAGCAAGAAGCTGCAGGGGCTGCCTCAGCATCACCTTAGACCCTACCAACTCACATAAAACAGTGCAGAAGACAGAGAAAAGGCAAGTAAATGTTTATCTCTATGAGCCAAAAGTAGGTTTCACAGGGGTCCCACTGACCTTTCAGTCTGACCTAAATTTGCAGGAAAAAGTGTGAAAAGAATCACACATACTATTTTATAAGCATGTAAAGATTTTGAGGTCACTTGCCTTTGAGAGAAATTTTGTAATTTATTGTCAAATAAAGGGGGTTTTTTTGTTCAATAATACACCTTACAAATAATAGGGAAGCAAATAAGATATAGCTCCATTTTTATATGGCTCCCAATGCTGCTTCACATGGCATATTCACAAAGAGAATGATCTACATGAAACTGTGCAGGACAGGGAAACCACATCAAAAAGTACTTGTCATTAGTTCCTTATTAAACTGGAAAGATACATCAACACATTTTGACACTCTTCAATATTTTTACAGGGTACTTGTTTAAGAACTGTTCACATTTTGAGTCTTGTGACCAAGACGTCCGTTTTGAGTCTCTTCTGCGGCCTCAGTGACCATCCTCTCCAGACCATGGTGCTCAGCAGAAATCTGCAAGAAGTGCCCAAGCCTGCAGAGGACAGCAGAAGGTACTGAAAACCATGAGTAAGAGAGGACCATGGCTTTCGATGAGGATGATACAACCTGATTTCTGAGTTTTCAGACTGCAGAAAGCTAGAAGGAGCTGCAGGAATAACAGCAGATTAGATACACAGATGGATATGGAAATTGGAGAAATGGGCTTAGACAAAGGGGAAGCAGAATGCAAAAAGGACATATTGTTGCAAAATACTTCACTTGGGAAGAAATAAGTTAGGAGGATGAGCAAGGGATGGGAGACAGCTGGCCCTGAGGCAGTTCTCACAAAGGGATCTGCAGGCTTCAGGCTGAACATGAGTCAACTTCTTTCTTGCTGTCATAGAAAAGCAACCATTACATAAAGATTTACTAACAGATGGCACGTAAAATAAATCTTTTGTTCTCCTCAGCATTGCAAGACCTCCATCATCTGGGCTATGAGACTCATTCCTGACACTGCAGTTGAAAAAAATCTCAACCAGTTACGAAGAATCCAGAGGAGAAAACCTTAAATAACCTAGAAGCCTCGTTATTAGCTCTACAAAACATGTCCTTCTGAAAAAACCAACTGCCTGGGAGTTACAACTAGTTCAGCTGGAAGATCTTCAACCTAAGAATTTATGACACTTGACATTTCCTTGCCCCTCTATAAACACATGAAATTTTACAGGCTTTTTTTTTTTTTTAATGGAAATGGAGAGGAAAGAAGGGATTTTTAGTCCTCTTGATTTTACAGTGCATGAAAATACAATTTCAGCATATTTCAAATACTGAAAAAATTTCACAGAATATAAAAAGAAACAAAAGATGTATTGGGGGAGAATTGCTTACAGGAGAATTCTCATTTTTCAGGAAGTCTAACCTAAAGTTGAGCGTCTGAGATCAAGAATACTGCCTATTTACAACAGTCTATAAGAGGAAGAAAATTGAAAGCATCAAACATGTTCTTCATATTTTATGAAGAACCATAGAAAAAGATCCAGCTTCTTTAGTTTTTTATTGTTTTATCTTAAAACAGACAATCTGTACTTAAGAGATCCTCCCTCCATAGTGATAACTTCATACAAGACATTTCAAGTGGTGTACTTCAAATTCATTTAAACCAAATGTTTAAATAGCACCACTACAATATACTTCACTTTTCTTGACTTTGTTTACTTTCTTCCTTCAGAAGAATACACATTTAGTTTCAGTCCTCTTTTTTTTTTCATTTAAAATTCTTATGTAACAGAATATGTGAGATGATCAACTTGTGGAAATCCACTTATTTAATTGGAACAGGGGTCTCTGCTGGAACTTTCATATAATTTGAGGAATTAAGAATCTTAAGATCAATTTTATACCATTTATTATAAAGTTTACATACTGCAAAGTCCTATAATGTACACTTTATACTTTCAAAATGTTCAGAACTCATTTTGCTGAGGTATAGTCTGAATTTTTTTGAAGCTTCTGAGTTAAAAGTTACAACTGGCTTATACAAAAGGCACTACCATTAAAACAGTGACAAATCTTCATTTAAATGCCACAAAGAACCATATTAACACAAGCTTTGACACACAGAAAGTTTGTAAGTCATGTAAAAGTTCCAACTGAAAAACAAACGTTTTCTGATTTTAGTTCCCTAAAGGCCTTTGGTTTGACACCTAATTTAATTCCCAGAGACTGAGAAGGGAATATTCTGTCGTATTGTGCTCTGGGATCTTAAAGCTCAGCATGTTGCTAACATCCGTGCATCATTGGAAACAGGCCTTGGATGCCCCCAGGCACTTTTTTCACATCTTGACTGCATTTTCTCAACTGAATTACCCCCACCCATTTGGCAGACAAAAGGCTCAAAGGTATGCTCTGATGCAAAGGCTTTACTTTGTAAGGGAAAGTCACTCTTAATTGAGATTTCATTTCTTGTACCATCCCTGGGGAGTACTAACAGCTTCAGCCACCCAATGAATCACTGAAGTTTTTTTATGTTCTCCCATATGGGTGCCCTGATCAGAAAATTACATCTAAACCAAGTGAACATATACGAGCAACATTCAGTTTCTCTTGCCTCTAAAACCATGCCAATAGGTGACTAATTAGAAGATGTAGAAGGAAGTTTTCACAAGTATTTAAAGCAGAAAGAGAAAACAGTATCCTGCCCAACTAACTTTTTATCCACATCCTACTGCTCAAAATTTGTATTTATCATTCTCCTTTCAATTTAAACATTCCTCATGTTCAGATTTATCCACAAATTTTATTCTAAGGAATCAACACCTAAATCTTTCCTGTAACAATAATTAACTAATTTAATTTCTTACCTTTTGTGATAAGAAGACAGGAAACAGCAGCACTGTAATGCTTCTATTTCTCAGGTGAAACCAGTCTGAAATTAACTATTTTCAATCAAATATTCAATGCCAGGAACTACTAAATTCAGCTATATACATCTTTATATCTCTCTCTATATATCAACCATATGATAGATTTCTAAAAAGCATCAATGTAGTCTGTAGTTTGAAGATACAATATAGAAACATATGAAGATGGAGTGATCTCAGTGACTTACCATCTGACACTGATGAACAGCAACTGCCTTGACAGGGATTATTAAGTTTATTCTTCTTTACAGCCTACACTGTTCTCCAAAGTAAGTGTGCCACTCACTTCTCCATCAACTTCCAGACTCAGAAAGGGCAAAAACCCTATCAGCCATGAAAGCAGCACTTCATATTCCAGATGAAAAGCATCAGCAAGCCAAACAGTCCCATTGCTGAGGAAGAGCCATGTGTCATAAAAATGCTGGGTAACCACTCCTTAAAATACAAAAAAGTATATTGGTAAGCTGACACAAAGGCTCAGAGGAGCTGAGCCAAAGGCCTGGCTGACTCCCCAGCACCACATTTCAAACAAAGGCAGAGCCACCCAGCTGCAGTTGTCTGGCTGCAGCCCCCCTTTGAAAACACCTTCTTCCTTTCCTGCTGGGCATGTGTCACTTCCACCGCCGTGTGCCGGCTGCCGCTACCACCGACTGCCAGAGCACTGGGGTGGCAGGGCTGTGCTGGAACATGAGCTCTGCAGCCTGAGAAGGGAGCAGCCAGCCCTGCTCCCCAGCAGCAGCACCCTGAGGGTACCCTTCACCCAGAGATTGCAGGTTTGGCCCAGCCCGGGCTGGTCCCTTCACAGCTTCCCCTCCAGACTGGACCAACCCGAGTTCTGCCGGTTATGAAAATGGCTGATAAGGATTGTGCCGCCAAATTGTTGTGGCCCTCTGAATCTTATCTAGGACTAAAAACAGACGAAGCTTTGTAGCTGCACAAATGAAACTGAGCTTGGAATGCAGAAAGAAAGCAAACGTGTTGAAAACTGTGACTTGTTCTTACATACTCATACACAGAAGAACTTCTCTTAGGCATATGCCCACATACACTAATGAAAGTTTTTAAATGTTAGGCCCTTTACAAGATCCCTGCATATAATTTTCTCAAATACCCTTTTAACTCTATTTGGAAGCAAATTTAAAAAAACAAAATACTCCATCAAAGACATAACACTACAAGTTCAGATGGGGAAAAATGATTCTGAGGTGGAGTGTCAAATGTAAAGTTCCACCACACTATTGTAAGTCAGTGATGCTCTCAGACTTCACCTTTCAGGTTAAAAATACCTTGATGTCTTTCTTAGAAGAGCAAAAATGACATTGTTGTTCTGAAGTACCAGAATTGGCTGAAAACCACTTTCTACAGATGATGATGACTGTGATGATTTTAAATAATTGCCCCACACACCATAATACTTGCATAAGCTCACCTTTGCAACTCAGCAATTCCTGTGTTTGCAAAGCAAAGCTGTGCTCTAGCAGCAGCTCTTTCCAACCTCTACAGGTGGCCTTTTCATCTGCAACTCTTAAATTGGGCAGTTTCTGGAGGATCTGGTTCTCTACACTCCAATGAGGACAAAGAAGGACTGACCTCAGTATTACAGGGACAGACAGCACAGGCTGGAGCTGCACAACATCCCGACCCCACCAGCCATCCCTGCTGCTGTGGGAAGATGAATGAGGTCTGAGATTAGGTGAGATGCATACCACAAACAGCCACCGTCCTCCCAGTCCAGGACAGGGATTTACACCCACATTTACATGCAGCAGCAATAGCCTTGTGGCCAAAGTGAGCAGGAGCAGCCTTAACCCATCCAAGCACAATGCCAACCGACCATGGGAGGCGAGAGGCAGAAGCACTAGGGAAAGGCCAACATGTGGGATAAGGGTGCTGGAGGGTTGGGGGCTGACCCCAACAGCTGAGAGTCCCTGACAGAAAAATGGGAAGGAAGCAGGAAACAAGCTGTTGCCTGTTCTCAAGGCCTCATTTCAAGTATTGAGAATCTCTTGTTTTCATTAAAGAAAAGAAAAGAAACCCTCCTTGTTTACTCCTTCTGGTATCAGAGAAAAAGATTAAAATGAGCTAACTTTAAATTCTTCCATATGTCTCCGCAGGGTTTAAAATTTAGAAAGTAAATCTGAAGACTTACCAATCTATTTTTAACTTCATGATTCAGTCTGATTGAAGTATTCAAATGTTTGTATATAGTCACGAAGGGATTAAATCCTTCTCAACAAAATTTCCATATGCTTGATATGTTTGTGAACTTTATAAATGTTTAATAACAAATACCCAACTAGAAATGAGTGTGCATTGACAAATCTGGTACAACTACCACACACCAGGAAAACTATAGCATAAAAAGGACAAAAAGAACAGTATGCACTGCACTCTGTCTTATTTGTATGGCAGTGTCAGACAGAGACAATTTTCAGTTTTCAAGTTGATTGATTTCCCCACTGAAAAGCAAAGCTTTACAACCTCTGCTGAGCAGCCACAACATCAGAAAGAAAAGGCTTAAGCTTCCAAATTTTAAATATGAGTAGGAAGTAAGCCAGTGAATTACCTTTAGCTGGTTCTCCCACGTTATATTCATTGAAAATAACAAATGCGTATTTCTTGAAGAAATTGTATTGCTATCAGTCTTGTGTAGTGCACTGCTGAGGACAGTCTCACTGCATATGCTGCCTCTACTATGCATCAGACAATACAGAGAAAGGGACCAAACTTCTCCCAGGGCCACACAAGAAGTTCCTGGAGCTGATCATAGTGTCCCCATGCCAGTAATCCTGTATGTACCCGGTGTCCTCCCGATGTGGATTTCTCTAATGCCTTCAGGTACCTGGGTCTGTGAGCATGAGGCATTCACTCATGTGTGATCCTTTTCCTCCTGTTGTGCCTCCATCCCTTGACCCTCAGTGGTTGCCACAGTCTGCTCTAGATAAAACATTTATGTGTCCCTTTATGTTCTCCCTCCACATCTCCTGACCAGGACATTTTAATGCCCTTCTGTAGCAGAATCTGCATCTGCTCCCATTTGCCTCTCTGGCTGGATGCCTTTGTGAGCTTGCTTCCTCATTTTTCCACATCTCTCAAAGACTTTTTAATTGCATCTGACTTGCCTACCAGGGTGCCTCACGCCTCCCCCTTCTTATCTCAGGCAGCCTCTTCTCCTTGCTGCTTGTCCACTCTGTTTTCCCACCTCCTGCTGCAAGAGGCATTCCTGGGCATCCAGGCACTGACATCACAAACTGTATGCAGAGACTAAGTGGGGAAGAGGTTTGCTGGTTGCCATTACTCTCAGTCATTTATTCATTTATCTGCCAATAAAGTTATTCTGTTATCTATTACCTGTCAATAATGGAGAGACATTCTGTGGTCCCTGTTAATTCCTCCACTGTCAGTTTGTTTACCTCAGGCCAAGTCCCCCAATTATTTAAGACGATGAACTGAGTTTGTCATGCAATGTTTATGCCTTTAAACAAAATCTATGCATTGTTTATGCATTTAAACATAAACACAAATGCATTAAATGTTAAATGCATTTAAACAATCCTGCAATGTTTAAATGCTACAGATGTGTAAACACAAATGGTGCCCAGTGGAATGAAAGACCTTCCAGGCTGCCCAGTTAAATTGA
This sequence comes from Cisticola juncidis, assembly GCA_013400215.1. Lineage (NCBI taxonomy): Eukaryota > Metazoa > Chordata > Aves > Passeriformes > Cisticolidae > Cisticola > Cisticola juncidis. Next base: position 1,947,195 of record VXBR01010760.1, read on the forward strand.
GGTTTACACAAAGTCTGGAAAAGTGGAATAAGGATTTATGTTATGTGCCCTCTAGAAAATCAAAAGTGCAGAGATAAAAACAGAAATTGTATGGATCAACTCAACAAACTGTGCTTTTCACACAGTCATTAACAGTTTTTAAACACAAAGCAATTTTCTACCTAGTCTTCCTGATGTACTCTTTCCTGAAGCAGGATAAGGATTACTAATTTGATTATGGTAACAGTGCATCTCATTTCAGTGGTGATGGTTTTATTGCTTTTCCCTTGCTATGGCTGCCCAGAGCTGAAAAAAGCAGTGTGAGGAGAATGTGAAGGTTTCAACAGACCTTCTCTCAACTCTCCTACAGGCAGAGTTTCCCTGCAGCAATATCTCCCCCAGCCAAGGGAATGCTCCAGAAGACTTCCTTGGCCAGGTGAGGAGGTTACCATGCAGCTAAGACAAATTCTTAGCCCTTGGCAGGGAATTTGTGTGCTTTGAGGTGTGTGTAGCTCCATATTCTTTTGATGCATCTTTGTGAAACATCCCCACCCTTGATACTTCAGCAAACCCAGGGACTGCTTTTCAGGTATAGCCAGCCTCTGCTGCAGTAAGGAAGAAAAGGTTATCTCCCAGAATCCATCTTGGCTTTTCTGTGTCCAGCAGACAGTATGGATTTCCAGTCCAAATGACCCAAAAGAGCTCAAAATTTATCTGATGCAAAATTTTTTAAGCTTTACTGAGTTAGGGTTGCAACAAACTGCTGTCTGAAACCCCTGACAGCTTCATGCACCTTTCCAGCAGCCTTCTGGCCACGGACTCCCATCAGAAGACACTGCCTGGCAGGGACAGTCAGGGCAGGATCCAGCCTGGCAGTCTGCCACAGAGATCCCTGCTCAGGGTGCCCAGGAGGAGCCGAGTGCATTCTGCCACAGCCCACCCCAACATCCTCCTGCCCAAACCTCACCCAGGGCTGAAAAGGAGAGGACATTAATACACAAATGCTACTCAGTATGACTGCGAGCCACATTGGCCAGCTAATGAAAACTCTGTATATTGAGTGATCAACGAATTGGTCTTGGTAAGTGATTGGTTATGGATTCCTGGATATTGGTCTGCATAACAGTCTGGGGGGAATCAATCCCACCAGCATGTCAGACTTTTAAGCCCAATTGCTTTAAGAATACAGCTGGGTGGGTTCAGGGACCTGGTTACAAAATAGTTCCAATTTGTAGTGCCAACAGAACTTTAAGAATATCCTACAGGCAAGCACAAGCCCCAGGCTGTCTCATTTGTATTATTCCTTGTTCTGCTTTCTCTTTCTTTTTAAATAAGGAACAATACAAAGAATGACAACTCAAATTCCGAGTCATGCTGTCAGGAAGAATAATAGACCTATTCTGTACAAAAATGCCTGTATTGTTGGTTTGTTTACTTCATCTGTTGCATGGCCATGCTGCTGTCAGAGCTCTGGAGACAAAGCTCAGCTCTGAGCCTGTTCCTGGGTGCTGGGCAGGGAGATCTTTTCCCTCTGCTGCTTTTACCAGGGTGCCAGCCTCAGTGCACCACACCCACCCCCATAAGCAACACTGAGGGCTGGAGCTGTGAGATAAATCAGAGGCATCCAGGCTTCCATTAAATCCAGCCCTACTACCAAACATCCAGTATCTCAATGGCACATGGGGATTTATAGGCAAAAAGCCTATTAAGCATGCAAGGGAGTTAAGCATGGCTAGCACAGCTCTGCACATCTGTGAAGAGAGTTTAAAGCTCAGTGTCTTTCACTGGAAGGGCATCCCAGAACTACACTCTGCTTCATGTCACCCCAGTAATGACGTATACACTGTCGGAATGTCTCTGTTAGACTGATGACAAGAAGGGGGTTTTAGAGAGTCCCAATCCAAATAAATAACTTTACCAAAATGGTCTGTTCCCATACAGCTATACCAGCCACAATCTGCTAGAAACTTTCTCAGGAAAAAAATAGAGAATAACAGTAGTATATGAAATCTAAACAAGGAACAAAGTAAGAAAACAAAGGCAATGGTTAAGGAAGGAGTAGATTGCACAACCTACAGAGAAAGACTCAGCATGGTGGGGTGACATGCATATTAATGGCTGTCTGTTTTTGTGGGATCTGATCTCTTTTTGTATCTATTTTTAAACAGTTTTCTCAGTTTATGGAATGATAGTTAAATAAAGAAAAAGTTCCAGTCATGGATTACCAAACTACAAGAAAAATAATTATATCTGACTGTGAAGTTAAAGCCCAGAATGGAGAGAGCAATTTCTGAATCTCAGAACAGCCTACAGAATAAATAATCCTGCTACTTTATTCCAGCAGGTTTTAAAGAAGTCATTCTCATCCTGGTTAAGCAATCTAAGTTTCTTAAAGAAATAGTGTCATAGCGGGGCATTTTGACTAAAATGGGAATATGTGCATTTTCATAATCAGTTTCTTAAATTGCCAAGAGAAAGTCTAAATCTCACCCTCCATTCCCCCAAGCACACGTCCCACCCAGCGCTGGTGAATCAGCTGTGCCACTGCCACATTTGGGATACAATGAGTCAATAGAGTGGATGGAGATGATTCCCTGCAACACAGAGCCCAACACAGAGGAGCTGTAAACAAGGCAGGGGGGACCCAAAACAAAACCAGCAAATATTTTGATGGTAAATTCGATTTCGTTGAGCCAGCTTCATGCAATGTTAATTTAATTCAGTGTTACAAAATTATGCCCTCTTGTGAAGTATTTTCAAATGCCTGCAACAATGTTAGTGTGAAAAATTCTTTAACTCATCCAGTTCATTCCAGACGATGTTTCCTGCCAGCTACATTCACCACAAATGTTGTCTGGTAAATAGCAGCTGCAAAGGAAGGATAAGGATGCCAGGGTACACTCCAGTAAACACTCCTCCTCAGTGGCTCGCTATATCCCGGGCCAAGCAGGCTAATTAATATACATTCACAGCCATGTGCGAAAATCCTCGAGCTCTGCTTTTGCAGCTTCCCGAAGGCAGGTGAGGACGGTGGATGAGGCACTCAGTGCTGCCTGTGTGGGAAGGAGCCCTGCGGAAAGCGAGGCGCAGCCCCTGGGCCAGCGCGGCGCTTTCCCGGCGCGGCCGCGCACCCGAGCGGGCAGGGAAGAGGACACCCTCCCCTGCCACCCAGCCCGGGCTCCTCGTATGTGCCCTGCCTTCTGACTGGCAGCGCTGAAGTGCTCAGGAATTGAACCCAGCTGTTCTCATGCCTCTTCTTGTTTGCTCACCTAGCCCGCCCTGTTTTCCGAAGCCAACACCTCTCCCCACAGGCTGCCAGGCAGCAGGGAGGAAATGGGGTGCGTGCCGTGCCGAGCCGCAGCCGGGCTGGCTCAGCACAGAGCCCCTTGGCAGCGCCACACAGGCACCTGGGAAGGATGGGGCTGCTGTTGAGCAACACTTCCCCGAGATCCTGCCCTGAGGCTCCCCAGGGAGAACGGCTGGAGCCGGACAAGCCGTGATGACCGGTCTGGGAGACTACTGCAGGCGCCAAAAACCAGAGGGAGAGACAGGGTTTCCAGGAGCCACACCTGCGGGGATAAACACACAGGCTGGGCCGGCAGCTCTCCCTGGGGACCAGATTGCTGCCTGATGGCGTCACTGCCGCTCCGCCAGGGGTTATCGCTCTCGCAAAGGCACTAAGGAAGCTGCTGGTGTGAATGGCCCCAATCTGCTTCTTCTGCAGCCCCTGATAACCCGGGCAGCGGCCGGGCAAACAGGACTTGTCCAGCGCCACAAGGAGTTGAGGGGAAACTGCTTTTTATCAGTACAGGGGATGCAGAGGATCCTGCAAAAGAGCAGAATCTATCCATACGCCGATGCCAAGTTATTCCAGAGCTACGGTGACCAAGGACCCTGCAGAGCATTCGCTTGGGAGTACAAGCACAATCCCCCCCTCCCCAGTGCATTTAGCTGATTTATACAGGAGCCAGATGAGGGGATGCTAACAGGCCTGCAGCGCTACCCAGGAGCTCATTGATCCCACATTGCTACTGACTATATGCTGCTGAAACCTCCCGTTGCCTTCTCCCTGGTCTCTGCAGTTATACAATTGTTTCCAAAGGTGGCTGCATGTCAATTTGTTTGATTATCCAGGCAGCGAGCATGTTAGGAAACTCGCCTCCAAAGAAAACAGATAGAAAAAGTAAAGAGAAATATCATCATCAGAAATGCTGTCATTACGTGACAGCTTCTGTCACACAGGAGACAGGCTGGAGTGGCTGGAAGGCCTAGGCTGTAATAGTAAGAGAGAAATGAAAAGAATTTTAAAAGTTAAAAAAACCCGAAAAAAATGAAAAAATGAAAATTTTGTTGCTGCTTTCTTGCTCTTCTCCCATATCTCCCCCCTGCCCCCCCCCCCCAAAAAAAAAAGCAGAGAGATCAGCAATACTTCTAGAAACTCACAGGCAGAAGAGCATACCTAACTTCTTCACAGCATGCCTGTCACTAAGTGAACTAAACAGGAGAAGAACAAAAGGCAAAAAATGACTATTCCAACTTCACAGACTTTTGCTTCAGAAAACCCTGGTACATCAGACAATGTTGAGTAAACCTTAGCTCCACCCTCCCAGCAATAGTCTTGGAAAATAAATGGGAGGTGTCAAAATGACAGCCTGTGATTGCTAGTGCAGCACCAGTGCTTGTTTGGGCTGAAGTATCCTGGTCATCAGTATTGCACTCCATTAATTAAACTAGCTAAACTCATACTGAAGGAATCCATGCTCCATGGCTGAGAACTTTTTGGCAGTGATAGCCGCAGTCATCCCTGGCACTGCTTGAATAGTACCTTATGACAGATACTTTAAAAGCAATTGACAGCACCGCTGGAAATAGGAGCAAACTTTCCCACATACAGCAAAACAAGGTTCTCATTGATAGGTACCAGGGGAAAGGAGAGAGGAAAATGTGGTGATATCATCACATAAAATCAAATTACTTCTATGCTGCAACACTTTCCAATTTCTTCTCTCTTTTTAGCCACCTTTCGTATTTTAGGTTGAGGTCGTTTAACCTAGTAAGGATCCTATTTTTAACTTGTCACCTTTTCCATAGTTTACTAACATTTATTACCTAAAATATAGAAGTTCAAACAGATCAAAACAAAGAAAACACAGGTGAGGAGAGCTGAACACAACTGAGAATGTGGGAGGAAAACAGGCCTGTGAGAAGCTGCTTCGGGCACTAGACAAATAAAATCCTCTCTTCCTGGATACAAAGACATAACTCTTATTTATGTGAATGGGAAACATGCTCATGCACTGAGGGGGGAATAACTTCCATAGATCAGCAGAATGACTGCACTGGAGATAGCTAAAACCAGACTACATGTGCAATGAATGTGAAAATAATTTCAGCCATCTGGGCTATGTAATTTTTCACAGATGCTTTTGGAGCTGGATGGACCATGTTACCTCTCTTTTCCTTGACATTTCTTTAATGTTTGCAAATTACTTTCTGTGACCTGTAGGATAGGATCCATAAAAATTTGGTTTGTTCCTTTCTGCCATCATCCCAAGTGATTAAACAGACCTCTGTGACCAGTTTTGCTTCCAGAAGGATTTTGCAAAATACCCTGCTCCATCGAATGCAGACACCTGGCAAGTATTCAGTAATGTGTCCCCACAGACTATGGTACAACCACCTCCAGAGACATCTTCAAACCCCTCAAATTGCAAAGAGCTTAACTCATTGTGTAAAAAGCTTTTTCCTGGGTACCTAAAAAATACACACCCACCAACTCAGTAATATTTAGAGATGCTGCTCTCCATTTCTGTAGCTACCAACATTAAAAGTCTCCCCCTCCACAGAAGACCACCATGAAAACAAAACAAGAAACTCTTAGTACTTTGCACTCAGCTATCTCAGAGCATTTTGTAAGTCTGAGGCATTAAAAACAGAGAAAACATGCTAGACTTCATGAGCTACAAGTGTTTTAGAGTTTGTTAGCTGGATTTTAACCAACTGAATTAACTGGGGTTTTTTTAGCTGATTCTTTTTCCATTCCAATTGTAACTTTTATGTAACTATCAGGTTGTTGTCACACAATGTGCTAGACTCTGGTTCTAGGGCACATAGTGCTAAATAAAATAAAACCTAGGTATTTGGCATAAACCACCAAATCTGCCCAAACTTATATTTCTGGTTATAATTTATTTTGAAGTATTTCTGAAGAATAACTTTTTTTGTTCTGGCAGGCATTACTCCTGACTAGGAACGGTCTGTCCTCTGAATCCAGCATAAACAGGAGTCTGAAATACATGCTGGTTTGTGGGTTATTTTGTAGGCTAATTGAGTAACCATGCATCAGAGTCTGATACAGGACACATCTATGCTGCCAGTTAATCTGGTTCTAGTGGTGTGCAGACCTGATCTTAATGGCATGGTAAGTAGGATGGATGTGTGTGGGACCTCAGTGCTTGCACCACTCATTCCAAAGGTCACTTTAATTTACCTCTGGAAGCTGCATTTTTAGAGGCACAAAGCTACTTCTGGATAGTATACAAGAATATAACATTGAACAACCAGCATGGTCCATAGCACTGAGAATAGCCCCCACAAAACAGACAGATCAGAGCTAGTCTCGTATTTGTATGCAGTGGCCTGCCAGTTTTGTACAGGTTCCCTGTACGCACTGAAAGCAGCTGGCAATCTAAACCTGTGCTTTTGGACTTCATGCAGCTGGGACTGTGATTCTTGGAGCATTTTTCTGATGGCAAGGATAGTTGAAACAGGCCTGGCTCTCCTTCCCTGGACGTTGGTGCCCACCCCACTTCCCTGCCTGTGCTCTGCCAAAGCCAACTATTTACTCAGCTGTGTGGTAAAATGTTTCAAGGAGATGATCTGGGCGGGGAGAAGAGGAACCTGAAAAAAATCTTTTTCCATCCTGATCACTTCTGTGATCAGGTACATCAGGAAGCCACATAAACGCTTTTGTTGGCATAGCCTGGGTTGGGCAAGAGCAAAGAAAGGAAGCTGCTCTACGGGAGGTGTTACTCAAACGGTGCTGCTCCTTGATGTGGAGCCACAGCCAAAGCCCTCTCCTATGTCCCTGAGGAGTAGCATTTATGGGCATAGTTCAGGTACTCAATGGTAATAGCTTGGCCCCCCTTTTTAAACTTTCTCTCCTTCTCATGGCGGTGTGTGGGGAAACAGGCTCATGCGGTTCAGCTAGAATGAAGATAAAGCCTTGCAAAGCTAAATAAACCTGGGCACAATTTTTTATAAGCTTGGTAATAGTGCCCTGTGGAAACAGGCCATGATTATGACCATGGCAGGCTCTAACTGCATCTTTAAGTGGCGTCCCAGGTCTGCCACACAGATATTTTTGGAGGTCTTTGAAGCGAGAATGATCACTGTTGTTAAGACTAAGCAGTTTTATATCTTCTGTACTGCAGCCATCAATGAGACAAAACTAGGTAAGCGTTTTATAGAAAACTGCAGGTAGCTGAAGAAGCTAAGTCTTACTCTGTGACCTGTCACAGTGTCTATTGATCTGAGCACACATAACCAACTACATCTAACAGGCAAGCCTGATTCATTCTATTTCCTCCCCTTATTTCAGAAAAGTGTCTTGGGTCTACTTTTCTACAGAAGAACTAGAGGCTGCCTACAAAACAAAAAAATCTTCCTCTCAACTCCAAAACTTCTACTTCCAAATCATCACTTTTTGAAATAACTAAAGATTATCAGGAATAAGTCTGTGACTCCTGAGGTTAGCCATGCTCTGAGAAGTGTCATTTCAAGTCTCTCCTGCCACAGGGAACACTGCTGCTAAAACTTCCCAGGATCCTCCTGAAGAAGGGTTCCCATCTCAATGACAGGAACTGTTAAAGGAACAGGTTGCTTTTCTTGTACAACGTCAGAGGCCACATGACCAAGTACAGCTGAAACCCAAGCAGCAAAAAGAAAAGGTGGAAATCTGAAATTCTGTTCAGGGACATGGAAACACACTTTTACTTAAAGGAAGCAAAAGATGTTGTACAGTCCAAACATTTAACAGCTAACTGAATCAGCTTCTCTCACCCTTTGCAATGTGCATCAGTTTTGCAGGGAGGACCTGAAAGACCACAGGAGAAGGAGGGCAGCAGAGATACAGACCCCAATGTGACAGAGATCAGAAATCCTCCAAGAGGTGCACTAACAGTTGTTTTAAATCTGTGAAGCAGCAAGACCACATAAAACCAGTAACTAAAACCCTGTTTTCCTTCTACCTCAGTTCACAAACAGAAAACAAACAACTAACACTACAAGCCCCTGTTGGACTTTANTTAATATCCGGAAACAATCACAAACATGCACACACAAAGAATTCATTGCTCTTCATGTTGGCTGTCTTCTTATTTGGAAATAAAATACTTCTCTCTAAATAAACTCCAACAACAATCTGTGGTTTGTAAAAAGCAAGCAGTGACTCTTGGAATTGTGCAGGACCTGGGCAGAAGAGGCAGAACCTGAGATATTTTATTTAATGTGGGACTGCAAAGGGGCGTTTCACAGCCTTTGCAGCAGCACAAGCCCCTGGCTTGCAGATGGTGAGGGAAGGGAGCATCACTTTTGGCTGCGCAGGGCCCCCTGGAGCACGGGTTCAGAACTGGGACAGCCGAATAGCACTGCCTGGGGATCCTGGCTCCCTGCTGCCAGCCCGTAATTCCTGCACTGGCTCACATCAACACTGTTACTTGAAGTATTCAGCTGGATTTTAGGAATAGCCTTGCTCACTCACACCACTCACTGCCCTGAACCTGCATTTTAAGATTTTTTTTTTTTTTT
>VXBR01010760.1:1956007-1994957 GCA_013400215.1 Cisticola juncidis
TTGTCTTGTTTGGGTCCTAGCAAACAGATATGACCTGAACTATGTCATCTTCTCAATTAAATCTTACTGGCTCAGTATTTAAAGTTCGAACCACCTTCTAATTTTCAAAGCTATTTTAAAAGAACAGGAGAATGCTGCATACCACTTTTAACACGCATCTGGTGTTATCTGCCAGTGCCCAGTCCCCCAGCAACTCCTCTGTTCCCATCTCACTTTGCAAAAGGGGTTTTGCACAGATGTGGTGAATTGGCAGTTACTTGTTTATCTGCTACTTTCTGAACCTAGCAAGGAATGGGTGGTCTGCCATGTGTTTGCCCTAAATTGTGGACATCCCACTCTCAAATATTGTAGCTTGCACTCCCCAGTGTCCTACAGGAACTTAAATTACTGTATAAATGGCAGATTTCAGGGTTCTTCCTCCGTTTGGAGTTTTCCACCTCCAGAGTATATGTTTTCAAATGTTTCTTTGCAAAAGCAATGGCTGAATTTTACCACTGATGCAACTTCTCATTTATTTTATTTAAAGGAAAGTTCTTTCCCATATAATCACTGTATTCAGCAACTAGGGATTAGTAAAAATACCAAGTATCATGAGAAATGTAATAAACCAAAAAGAGACAACCATATTCACCACTTATTCTACACTCTCACTATTACTCTTGCCAGTGGATCTGGGCCAACCATTTAGATAATGGAAAACATTTGCAAAGAGGTCTCCATGTATGAAGAACACTTAACTTTTCATATAATGGAATTCAGCAATATTCTCCAGACAGTGTGGGGCACTGCTTCTCCAGTGAGGCAAATTTGCTCTGAGTGCTTGCAAAACCTTACATGACTGACAGAAGAATTGATGGCTTAGGCAACTACTGCAGTAGCCATGTTAGTCTACTGTATTTTTACACAACAGAAAGGAACAACTATTACAAAGGGGTAATAAAAGGGTTTTTTTTTCCCCTTAGGGATATAATTTCCAGTTCCCTAAAGAATAAACAGAGGTATTAGCCATTTCAAAAAGAGAACATGTTTTTTCCCCTGTGTTTCTTGCAGAATGCCTTTATAAAATTATCTTGCCAGATGAATTTTGACATGCAAAGAATAATAAATAATTATGCATACCAGGCAAAATTGAAAAGCTATATATATACATTTTAAGCAAGACTCAGAGTCACACCAGTCAAAATGTAAATTACACTGCAGAATAATTACTGGCTTGAGAGTGAGCAAATACCTTTGCTGTACTTACATATCTTATACTTGAATCAAAGTGCAGCCTGAACTGTAAACTTCCTGTGTTTGGGGGCCTAACAAGAGAGCACAGTAGGTGAACTGTAGGGACCGGGAAATGCTTTGATCCACACTTCAAGATAAACCCAAAGCAAACGTGCACTGCAGAGACCGCTAATGCACGGGAAGGTTTTGTTGTTTCTCATCCGCTAACCATGTTAGCTCTTATCAGGTGTCTAATACGATTAAGGTGAGGGACAAAGGGATGAGAATTCAGGTCAGATTAGGAAAAATAAGAGGTTGCAGACTACTCAGGTAAATCGCACTTTTTCAAATAGTCTAGTTCAGGTTGAAATTTACCCTAAGGAAGCCAGAGAATTACCTGAAGCTATCTTGATGTTATTAACACGGCAGTGGATCCTCCTGAGAGGAGGCTGACATTGAACAGTCTGCGAAAAGGCAAACACAGTGCTTCATTTTGGTGCCTTTGCTTCAGACAAACCTTATTATCTGTCTTTCTGTCATAAAATTTAAAATGTCACCAGTAATTCCTTTGAAAGCTCTCAAATTTAAATACCCTTTGGGTTTGACAGCCTGAAAAAGATTATATCCCTTGCAGACCAGAGAAATTTTGGGTTTCTTGAAGCAGTAATTGCAATGATGCTCACAATAATGGTAACAGAGACAATAAACGTAACAACTTCTACATGCACACCCAGAAGTACATATATACTGCATTTTAAAAACTTGATATATTGCCAAGCAAACACAGATCAAAATTACAAGACTCTTGAAACATTGCAGAATGCAACAGAGTGTAAAATTCTCACCTGAGTTCTTGACACTTATTTGTCCTTTATGTCATGTGGTCTATAATTGAATAAATGAAGAAAGCGTTTCTGATAGCTGCCTCTAAGGTACTCACCTGCTTTCAAATCATTTGGCATTGCAGCTCACTAATAAAAACATATAGTTTATTAATCAACACACATCACCTCTTTCCCTTTAAAATGCTCAGATGACAGGAATCCTTCAAAAATTATAAATAAAATAGATGCCTATTCCTGATGTTAATACATGAAAAAATAAGCACAAATTTTTCCCATTGAAAATGCAGAATTTGGGTTTTTCTACTGAAAAACCTTGATAACAAAAGCCCTATACTAGATAAGGATATGCATTGATACAAGGGATATAGAAAGTTTTAGTGATATGGTCAACAAAGAGTCATGATTTGGTTTATTAATCTTGTTCTTCTCTGCTATATTTGCCACTCAAAACTAGAAAGTTACTCTTTATTAGAGTGTCAGCTTTTTGAAAGTTGAAAAAATGCATGTTATCAGTAATGGTAATGTGGAAAGAGCCTCATCTCTGAGGATGGTTACAAATAGAATTAAACATCATTCTTTAGCCACTCTACTGGTGGTTCGACACACACGAAACAAAAATTCCTTCAACCAGCTAACCAACAGAGTAAGAAATAAAAGGCCCATAATGGTGGACAAAACCTGTGGTCTTATAGCTGGATGTCCTGAAATAGTTCCACGTGTAGTGTAGACACATGGCTTATGTTATTTTGTTTTGCTGGATAATAAACCGATGTCTTTTCTGACAAGATGCTGCAAAGTGCTGTGATGTCAGTCCAACAGGACAGTTATTCACATATTTGAGGATAAAAATGTGGGTCACCTCAATTCAATTATTTATTTTAGTACAATTAAATGCATTCTTAAATGCCACATCCTGCAAGATAGGACTCTAGTTTTGTTAGATAAGGAATTAAGAGTCACTTGAGTATTTGTTGTAACCTTCTGAGCCAATTTATCATGGCAGATTTATTAGATCTTGCAACAGGCCACTCACCACTGGGCCCTGGGCAGGGCTGGTGCAGCCAAATCACTACCACTAAATTGATGTGAAGTTGATGTATTTTTCCACAAAAAAGCTTCATTATCTAATCTAACAGATGACAATTGCAGATTTCTCAGGGAAAAGGTAAGGACCTTCCCTGATCTAAAAGATACCAACAGTAACACCAGTTGGTGTGATGGTACAACAGCCACATCCCTTGTTCTGGGTTTCTCCCCTAATCTATATGGCACCTTCCTTTGGTCTATTAAGGAAAACATATTTTATGTTAATAACTTGTACCTAAAAAATTTAGCAAGACAATACTGCCACTTTTGGTTATTTTTTCTGCTGACTATTTCTCCTGCTCTCTGATTATGGAATAGAGGTGACTAATGCCTGATAATAATCTGCAAAGCATGCAAGGTCAGTAGTAACTTGTGAAATTTGGGGGATTTTGCTAAGATTTTTAACTCAAATTCTGTGAATACCAGGTAATCTAACAAACAAACAAGATAACTGTATAGAGAAAATAAAGCAAATGCAGAGAGGTTATTTTTTTTTTCTCACAAATGTTGTCATGTTTCTTCTGTAACAGCATACACATGAGTCTAAATTAATGATCACAGTGCAGTATATCTTCTTAAAAACCCAGCTTGTGCTCTGGTAGAACATTTCAGCAAGGGTTTTCTTCTTTTTACATAAGTAATGCAGAAAGATGTACCTGAGCACAAAGAGCACACACCAATCTCACACCCAGGACAGAGCTGTCTCTCTGGCCTTTGTATTCCTCTGTCACCATAAGACTGGCAGCAGCATTAAGGGAGGTCCAAAACCAAGGAATGTGTCTTTAACTTTGATGAAAAATGAATTGACCCACAAGATCTAGATTTTCAGAGATGAAAGAGCCATTTATCAATCTATTTCCTTAACTCACCACTGAGTGCTCATTGCTCAAATGGTTTGAGATACTGGTACTCTATTAATTCTATCAATCAACAGTTTTGATATTTCAGTGTTAGGCAAAGCCAAATAAGCCACCAAAGAAACCCAGATAAAAATCTGGCTGATTCTAAGGCAAAGACAGTCCTGTGGTACTCTGCAGTAATATCTGGCATACACAAAAATCTGACCTCATTTAAGAGATGCTGGCAAGTTCTCAAAACAAAACAAAATTTTGGACTGTCTAAAGAACACATCACCTCCTGGCCAATGCATCATTACTTCAGTAATGAGAATCTTGTGTAACATAAATTTTCTTAACACCATCACAATATTTATGATCAATGGACTCTGGAAAAACAAAGTGGTAGCTGAGTAGATCAGAAATTTCTCCCACTTTTCTAACAGCTCGAAAAGAAAGGAAGAAAATCTCCCAGTGGCTATTTCCAAAATCTTTTTAGCTTTCATTATTTCTCTTATAATGAATCAACAAAAATCCTTTTTTCCACTTTTGTCAGCTATTTGGCTCCCTATCCTTCACATGGTTTTAGTCACTGAATGTAACTCATGCCTCCTGCAGAGAGTCAATCTTTGATTCACAACCTCATTTCCTTAAAAATTAGCCTTATTGCCTCCCACAATCTTGTCCTGTCCCAAGCAGGCCATCCAAAAGCAATCAACAAAGTGGTTGTCCCATCTGTGTTAACCACTTTTTGAACTCCAAATATCTAGATAATTAAATCATAATTCCTGTCACTGTTGTGCCAGATGCCAAGAAGAGACTTCATTTCACATGAAAATGCCAAAACAATCGACTAAAATAGCAAAGCAGTGTAACTTTACTCTTTGACTTTTTTTTAAGGGAGGTGAAACAGTCAAGGGCAGATTCAAAGTGAATAACTTGCTACAGCAGAATTCTCTGTGCTTTGCTCCATCACCTCTGGCATAAGCTGGTCCTTAAATACATCCTGAGTCGATAATGATTACAGTATTCCTTATATAGATTTTAAATTTTGAGATACTGACACATGGCACTTTAATTTGCTAAAATGATGCTTCCTTTAATGAAATAAAGTTAAGTCAATCACACATAGTGTTTAAAGTGAGAAACGCCTATGGAAAACCTATATTTCTAAAGGATTTTAAAATGCATTTTGGTGGTTATCAAGAAGTCCTAACTACTGCATTCTCCTTGTTCCTTAAGAGAACTAAAATGCTCATGACATAAATAATTTTTTGGTTTGTACCCAAATAAACCCAATCCTAGGAATTGTATTATATGAATTAAAAATATGGTGGCCCTACAGAGTTGTAGTCCCTTGCACAGTGAGAGCAATTCTAAAACACATTTTAGACCCAGATAGGATGGTATCAAGGCACCAGCACGACTAGCTCTGTCAGGCCATAATTCCAGCTGGAGGAGGGAGCAGTGATGACCATTTAACTGGCTGAACACCCACTGCTTTCAAGAGTGGGGCTGAAGCAGGCCCTGACGCTCTGCAGCATTTCTTTGTTACCTGTGTACTCCACTCCTTAAGCACATTATTCCTACCTTACTCTAACTAATGGCATGAGGTATTTTTAAAGAACAAAACATGCATTTTGTATTTCTCTGTTACTCAAAGGAAGAGGTTAATTGCTTGTAATTTCATCATATTTTATTTGAATATGTACTTCCCAGCTGACTCATTTCTAGCGTATCAGTGATACTGAGGTAATACTCTTTAATGCAGATCTGTTTTCAGTTCAGGACAGATGCAGATTTTTTTTAGTCAGTGGGATAATCAAATTACTTTTAGCACAGTGCATAAAACACAGGGATTGATTCCCATGCCAGGCTTGCTTAAAATTCTGTCAAACTGTCAGTAAGCATGTGGAAAAATAAAGCATATATATCAAACCAATATAAAAGAAAAAAGATGGGGTTTGCAATGCAACCTCTTAAAAATAAACAAACGTGACACACTGCCATTAGGTGCCAGACACATCGTACATTTTAAACACATTCTAACCAGATCCTGTGATTCTGATGTAGTGTAGTTGAAAGGCAAGACAATCCAGAGGCAACATTGGTCCTGTAAACCAAACCCTATTTTCAAAATGGATTTAAAACTTTCAGTTTTGAAAATCACGAATGGATCTCCAAAGGCTCTGGAATACTGTTCAGCTAGGTTTCTCTCTAGCCTGAATAAAAGCCAAAACTCCCAAATGGGACTCCAAAATTCCCATTTGTGAAAGATGATGTATTTAAAAGTGTCCTTGCAGTAATGGATATAAAAATACTGTCGTACTTCCAAAGGAACACCCTTGTGGGCCTTCTGCCGTCCTCCTCTGTAGGGCGAGTCAGTTTCACAGTACAACATGTGCAAGAAAGAAAGGTTTTGTGGAAAATGATCCAAATTTCTGAAATTTTGCATTATATTTTCTGATTTTTTAAAAGTAAAATAGACAAATCATTGGGAACTTGTATACACTGAAAAAAGTTACACAAAAAGAAATAAAAAATTGAAGATGGGTCTATGTCTCTTCCTCTAATATGTAATATCCCTGCATGTCAAAACCAGCCATTTGACTTTCCATACTTAAAAATTAAACAATGAATATATTTACTACAGTAAGGTTGAATGATCAACTGAAAAAAATTACCTATTTTCTTGAAAATTACAAGCAATGTGCCATCCAGTTATTTTTCAAAAAAAGCCCCCAAACTCACTCCAAACTCGGCAAATTCCCCAAGCTGAAAAGGAATTATGATCTCTTTACTCAGGACTGCGATGTCTGAACGCCATTCCCGCGGAGCACAGGCTCTAGTCCCGCAGCCTGAGTCACGTCTCCCGGGTGGAGCCCTGCCCTGGCCAGCACAGCCTTGCCTGCTCCCCATGTGTTCTCCATATGGATTCGACACGTGCTCGCTTTTCAGAGGCTCGGAAGGGATGCAGAGCTTCCAGAGAGGAACTTACTCTTGTATCCTACTCCCTGATGCACAAGATGAAGCCTGTTTATCTTCCTCTTGAGAGAATCTCCTCTGCAACAGGGCTGGCCTTCATTTGCTGTTTGTGAAGCCCTTCAATAGCAAAACCATGATTTCTCTGGATAAAAGAAGAGTATATAAAAAAATCTTCCTTTATTATTATTTGCTTGTACAAACCCATGACAGCATTTTTTCCATAGGGCTGGATTTCCATAGGCCTTGAGGAACCTTGTCCCCGAACACTCATGGCCTACATCAAAAGAAGCATGGATTTTGTGAAGTGCAAAGTTTAATGGGGTCTAGCCACAAAACCCTCAGTGTTTATGCACTGAAACAAAAGAGAGCTGTGCCTGGACAAAGTCTGGAAGGAAAAGCAGTTCCGATAACCTCATTTCCACACTGCAGATTACTGTTATCCTATCATTCACCCATCTGAAAACACCAACTACTTCCAGACCTTGATGCCTCAGCATCCAGTTTTTCTACTCTGACAGGCTTTTGCCTGCACTGGAATTTGCAGCTGGGAGGACTGGACCATGAACTATGTCCATACGGCAAACTTTGGAGTAAGGCAAAGGCAGGAACATCTGCTGCCATCATGAACAGCTTGTTGGCCGTGTTCAGCTACAGAGGAATGCCAAGCAACTGATCTGCTTTCCCATCTCTCTGGTTTGGCTGGGAGACTCCATGTCAATTTATCTGAACCACCCAATACACTAAGCACAGTCTATTTGCTCAGGGAAGGACTGATCACAAAACCATTATTTAGACTGATTTCTCCAGAAAGTGAAGATTTAAGGATCTATCTTTGCATTCCGAGAATCTCATTCCTTAAATCACAGCATTCTTGTCTCAGTCTTTTAACTTTACTTTTACTTTTAACTTTACTTTTTTACTCTTAAATTTACTGCCCATTTTACTGCTGTTTGATTGTTTTTAAATACAATTCTAACATTAAGACTTAAGTCCTTTCATTTGTGAAAATGGAAATGATTTTTTAATTTTATGTTGTTTTGTAGTTTATTTATCCTCTCCTAAGTGTTTGCTTTTCTAAGGCAAAAATAGGAACCACTTGGTTAACTCATAACTTAAATATGCAGAACACTCACACATTCTTCAAACCATCCTCACATGATTTTTACTAAAAGCTTAGAGATACTAGATTTAAAGTACACATAATCTATGGCTTAGGTGACAGACTGCCACATTGATTAGGAGGATTGTTTTCCTTAATGACTTACTGCATGGACCTCTGGTAAAAGTGGAACCATTGCGTCTCAGTTTTCTTATCCCCCCCTACAGAGCTCATAATATTTATCTCTACCTTGCTGAAGCATTTGGAAGAATGCTAAATTAGCATACCCTAGTGCTGTGCTTTAAGTGACATACATGAAAAGGAAGCCTGTTTGACCCATCTGTATACAAACCAAATTTTCTGGATGATGAAACTTTATAAACGTATGTTAAGCAGTTCTAGAATGAATATGACTTACTGGTCAAGTGACCTTCTTTCACTGATAGCCTTAACTCCACAGACTAATCAACTAATTTCCTTCTGTCCTCTCATCTCCAATGCTTAAAAGAAAATCATGGAAATCTTAGAGTGATTTTGTTGTGTGGTTTTTTAAAAACAAACAAACAACCCCAATATCCCCTACAGTATCACACATCACTATACTGAGAGACCAAAGGTGGCACTGATACAGCCTGACCTGCCCAACCAGCAGCCTTGCAGAAAAGCACTGTGGGCTCCTGTTGAGCAAGTGGAATGTGAACCAGCAGAGCACCCTTGCAGTGGTGGAGATTAGCTTTTTACCAGCTTGCATGAGCAAGATGATACCCAGCAGGTCTGGGGAGAAGTTTTTTCTCTTTTCTGCAAAACCTGAAATTGCATCCAAACCACCGTGGCCAGTTTGGCCCCACATCACAAGAGAAATACTCATAAAGTGGTGAGAAATGCAGCAGAGGCTGGGCCCAAGCCAAATACTGCCATGTCTGCTTACCCTGGACAAAAGAAGGCAGAAGGGCAACCTAACCAGTCTTCATCTACCTAAAGCAGGAATGTAGAGAAGACAGAGTCAAACTTCACTCAGAGATGAATGGCAATGGGACAATAACCAGCAGTCACAAATTTTACCAAGAGAAACTCTGATTACACAGAAAGACTAAATTCTTCACAGCAAGAGTGGCTCAGCACTGAAAGGGGAGCCCAGAGAATAAGCAGAATTAGCACCCCCGAAGACAGTCAAAAGTGGACAGGACTTGATCCATCTTTGAAATTAGCCCTGCTTCAATAGTTTCCATAAACCCTTTTCAACTTAAATTATTATGTGATTATATAATATATGACTAATAAGAGGCATCATTAATGTTCCCATTATTTGTTCTCTCCTCTCTTTCTCCCACCCCCTCCTTTCCCTAAGGGGGACATTGGCTAGCCAAGATGCACATAATTGTGTAAGAATATTCTCAAAAGCACACACTGTGCATGTAAGGTGTCAAGTATGAAACACTGGTGCTGGCAAAGAGCCAGGTGCCAAAATATAAACTTCTAGAGCTCAGCTGGATTTTTGACTTGTCAGATTTGTTTCATAATTGCTGTTTATCCACATTCTTTTCTGCTGACATGTATTTGCTGTCTTGCGGTCCCCACCGATTTAGCGGGTCATTCTGTGTCTGTAAGGAATTGTATAATTAAATGTTGTGATTTAATCCCTTGAAACACATTAATGTTATTCACCAGTAAAGTTAAGCATGGGAAAGATGACATTTTCAGGGTCTGTATTTATGCATTAGCTTTACACGTTTAAATGAATATAAGTGCCTTTTTGGGTCTGTCCCCAGAGGCAAGTATATTTAAAATGAGCATCGTTCAGGAATAGCTTAGTAGAAAAAATTTACATTCCAAAATCAGAATGCCTGAGTTTTGGAAATTACTTAAATGCACTCTCCCAAGTATGAAAACTTGGTATTAAGATGATACTCTTATTTTGAATAAGCATGTCTAGCTACAGATATTTAACCAGGAATATTTATCTGAAATAATTACTCCTTCATTATTGCTGGGACAATTATTATCCAGACATGAAATACTACTCTAGAGTCTATACATTCAAATCCAGTTAAAAAGGAAAAGCTCAAGTTCAAGTACAAGTAAGTTAATCACATTGCTATACTTTAGCACCATGTCTAATGTCAAAGGTTAGGTAATAGACTGCTTCAGTTCCTCCTAGGGCCAATGGAGGATGTCTCCTCCAAAGGACTTCCAAGATTTTTCAGGCATTTCCAGCTCTCCCATTTCAGCCTAGGAAGACAGATGACTTTTTTTGGCATCTTACAATTGCCAGATAAATGCAATTGCACTACTAACAAAGCACAAGCAGACTCAGAAAATAAAAATGTCAAAGTCAGACTGGTAACAGTTGTGTTTTTTTGAAGAAACCCCCGTCTGGTATTTTGTATTCAAGTTCCAGCTCAGAGGTGGAAAAACTTTTATGGCTAAATTATTAACTCCTGAAAACAGAGCTCTGTAACAGAAATGCTGACAGACAACACTGCTTTAGTACAGCAGTGCTATTTGGCGCTGCTATAGTCATCGGTTTTAATGAGAATAGTTAATATCACCTTGATCAAAATGGTTGCCCTGGGCTGACATCTCAGGCTGTGCACAGGTGCTCTCAGCCAAAAATGTAATGAAGGTTATTACATTATCAATGAGGCACAGATGCACATCCTGTCTGAACTCAAGGTGGTGTCAGTGCCAAGCAGCGTCTCTTTCGGCAGGTCCCAGGTCTGTTTATATCAATATGCTGTTCCAGCTCAGTGAACCCAAGCACAGCCTTCTGCTTCTCTGTGGCACTGCTAGGGAGAGAAGGAGCAACTTTTATGAATGCAAGAATGATCTACCCCTGATGTGCAGGTGGGTCACAAAAATTAAAACCAAATATTATAGTCTTTGAAGATGGAGTTATGCATTCGGGTTTGGGAGGCTTCAGTATTTCAGAACAGTTCCTCCTTTTTACCAAGCACAGTAACAATATTGGCTTGAGGGAAAACTCTCACATCTTTGTTCCCTCTTCTTTTTCTCACCTGAAATCTGATGTACTATTTTTGATTTGCATCATGCATTTGTAAACCATATTTTACAATTTGCTCATCAATGCTCATGCTCACTTGCTTCACAACACAGATTGTGAAAGCAAGCCACGTGTCTATTTTTTAAAGCATCTCTTGTTTTTATGGTAAATATACACAAAATTTTAAAGCACCTTCTGTAGTGGCAGATGTGGATACTATGATGGGCTACATTTCTACTGAGAATAACACCTGGACATTCGGAAGCCAACTTGGGCTGAGCCAACCCCTCTCCTGAAGCCATCCTTCTTCCTTTGCCCTCCTAGGACCCCAGCCTGAAGGATGTAGTACTGCAAGAGGGATGACGAAAATGAGAAATGGCATCTCATCAGGACAAAGAGCACGTTTGTTTATCAGAGACTGACGACTGCCCCCAGATCTCTGCTGGCACAGTGATGTTACTGTGCTCCCAGAACCATATGTTATACCTGGAATCACATGCAGGTAATGGAGCCGAGCAAGCATCAAAAATTCTATTTATATGAAAGACTAAGGGGGATGTGTGTGTTTGTATATGTGTGTGCAAATACACATGTGTATGTGTGTGCATGCACGAGGGAAGAAGCAGATCTGGACAAAGCAGCCACTATTGCTCAGCTATTCTAAATGTAATTCCTGATAAATTGTGCCTGGGGAATGACAAATGTCCTGCCTCCCCCACAGCCTTCCTCTTCATCTTTGTCCACTTCAGTCTTTACCAACAAATGCAATCACAGTGCTGAAGTCAAACTATTTGTGGTTTCACAGCTGTCCCTCTGTAACTCAAGGACAGAGAAAGACGAACCCTCGCCATCAGACTGCATCTGGGACTCCTAGTATCCAACAGAAATCACAGGCTGAATGGGCTCCATGCCAAAATCCCTGGCACAGTATTGTGCAGGTGATACCAGTGATTCTCTGGCATTAACACCTGTGCACTAGAGCCATGCTGGAAGCTGAGTCACTCCAACCAGAGAACAACGTGAAGCATGAACAGCTCAGTCAAAGCAGAGCACAGGCTGCAGTGTGACAGCAAATGGTAGAGGTTGGTTTCATACATTTAGAGGTGGTTAAGATGTGACTGGATCATTCAGCTCTGGTCCTGGACACTGCAAGTACATATTAAGCTCTGCTATTCCACCAAGACAATGTTTGGAAGTGATCTGACAAGTCAACCTGAAAATGCAGCAAGGCAAGAAATCAATGAGTTTGATGGTTTGAGCTTTGATTTAGAATGACTTTAGGTGATTATTTTCCTTAAAAAATATCAGCCTTTTTTTTTGTAAAGGACTGGAAGGCTGTGATAAGCAAAGCTACATATAGGTAAGCAATATGAACACTGGAAGGATACAAGACAGGACCTACTGCTCCAGCCAAGCAGAAGCCACAGAGCACTGTTTTTGAGTCAGGAGATGAGGGCTGTTTTATTTCTAACAAGAGTAAAATTGTGCTGTCTCATGCCTCCTTGGTCAAATGCCTGAGTGGAAAACTGTTATATGAGTGGAGATTCTCTTTGCATTTCTTAGCAGCAAGATTAGGATAATCTAGTTTCAATTTTTTCTGGCTACCCTAGCATGTTCCTTTTTTCTTGTCACTGTCCAAGTGGAAAGAAGTCAATCTTCTCAGTATGCACAGACCTCCCATCTGCCAGCATGTGGTCTATGTACACAGGACTACAAGCCTTGGTCTCTGTGAACAAGCACACACAAATCCTGGTCTAAGCCTGAAAACAGTTCCCCACAAGATTTTAAGGTTCTCAACCCATTTCTACATTTCATGCGAGACTTCATAGCAGACAGGTAGCAAAACCCACTGCAAGTGACCCAATTATGTCCTAGAGGAAACTTATGTTTGGAGTAACTGCTACAAAGGAAATAAATGTTCAGCTGTCATGGTCTGAGTAACTTTTAGCCTGCAGCTGAAGGGGTAAGGGCAGACCTTTGCTGCTGGTACTTCTCCACAGCTGCCACTTTTATTTGCTCTCTGCACTTCTGACTGTCACAAATCATGTATAGTGTCCCAGAAGGGGTGGAGCAGCACAGTCTGGTTCATGAGGAAATTCACCAGAACATTCTAAAGCACCTTCTCCCTAATCATTACATACATATGAAACAGGCAACCCCAAACTTGACGTATAGAAAATGCAGACCAGCACTTCAAGAGAGCATTAGCAGCAGCAGTTAAAGCTTCCTCCCCACCCCAACATAATAGATTACTTAGCAGGAAATTGCAGGGGGATTTCCATAAATGAAATATAATACCCTGATTAGCAAGCAACGCTTTGTTTAAAAATCGGAAGTTTCCAGCTCAGTTTTCTTCAATAATAATAATGAATACTCTAAGTTGATGATACAGTAATGCCAAGGAAAGCAAAACTCCTGATCATAGAATCATAGACTTATCCAGGCAGACAACAGTCACAGCCCTTCCCTCATCCATGAAGTGGGTCACCTTATCATGAAAGGAGACAGTTGGCCAGCAGGACCTGCCTTTCCCACATGCAAGCTGGCTGAGCCTGATCCTCTGGTTGTCCTGTATGTGCCACATGATGGCACTCACGATGATCTGCCCCATGACCTTCCTTAGCACCATGTCAGTCTGACAGGCCTGTAGTTGTGCTGATTCTCCTTCTTTCTTGTAGACAGCATCGCATTTGCTGACCTCCAGTTTACCAGAACCTCCCCAGTTGTCAGGAGTGCTGATAAATGACTGAAGTGGCCTTGATGTTGTGCAAGGAAACATTTGCTTAGGGGAGGGGTAGGAGGTGGCCTGACTTTCCTAAAACTTTTACTTTTTTTATTTCCTTCCACGTCTCATGTGCACATCCTTCCTCTAATAGTTTAGAAATAAAGGATGCAATCTGTATTCCAGACATTTCGCATGAATAATTTTCTCTTATCGCAGACCAGCCACTACTGTCCTTGAGTAACAGGAATTGCTCCAGCTCCCAGCTGGAGGAAGCATTAAGTTTATAAATACATTTTAACATTTTAAACTCAACCACACTACAGACTCTCTTTTGCACCAAGAAAAAGAGGCAGTACATTCATCCATATGTTGACAGGAGGGACCACACTCATCAAGAATTTTGATCTGTACTGTCACACAGTAGACCGGTGACTGTGAGTGTCCCACTGGCACAGGAATCTCTTTGCCATACTAACTTCTCTGCTTCTAAAATTACACGCTTTTCCTGGCATCCTAGGTGTGTCCCTGTGGAACCTTACTCTGCAAGGGGTCTGACAGAAGGAATGGAAGGAAAGTGTGGATGCCCTCACACCTTCCTCAGGAGCAGGGACTGCTCTTACCTCCCCAGAAGGAATAGCCAGGTTGGCATAAGCAGCACCATCCCACTTTGGGAGGAGACAATAGCAAAGGAAGAGGGGAAGAAATGCATAATTCCCTATTTTTTTTAGTAGTGTGAATGCCATGATAATATTGGCAATTCATCGTTTCAACACTGTCTATCAACTGAGTCAGGATGGTGCCCCTTTATTAATGCGTGTCTGTCAAACAGCTGTCAGACTCTTCCACTTGGGTAGTCCACAATGGTTCATTAGGAGGTGACTTCTCATGGATACCCTAGACCTGACAGCTGCCAGAAAACAAACCTTGCTGTCAATCCTGAAAGAAAGAACCATGACTTTCAGCTGTATAGACTAAAACTGATAATATTTGTTTTACTGTAAAAATCTTTGGCAAAACCAGCTCTGTGTAGATGTATTAATAGTGGCCAACAAATGGTTCAGCTTGTTTCTGAGCTGTGGTCCAAGAAGGCATCAAGAGAAATACTAGCCATGATATTTGGATGAATAAAGAACTCTTGTTATTACTTAAGCATAAGCAGAAAATACACAGGATATAGAAGCAGGGTCAGGCCACTTGGAATGAATATGGAAAGGTTGTCACTGTAAGTAGAAATGAAACAAGGAAGGCCAAACCCCACCTGGAATGCACAAAGAAGTGCAGCACCAACTTGTAACTAATCACAGAATCAGAGAATAGGTAAGGTGGAAGAGACAATACTGGGGCCAAGTGGTCTAATGTCCTTGGTTGAGCACTTGGCACACACAGCCTACCTAGCTAAGGTACTAATATTTTGCCTTAAATTTTTTAACCAACTTCCAACCTTTCAATTACATTTTCCTTTTCCTTCTACCCCACTTGTATCTGAAAAACCTATAAAATTCCCAGACTACCAACCATTTCAACAGAGCTATAAAATGTGAGGCCTTTTACAAATATATATAAGGTTGTTTTAAATAAGCCGGCTCCTGTTTCAGTTTCTGGGAGCTTATGCTGTTAATTCCATGAAAAAAAAATTGTTTAAATATGAATAAGTTATCCAAGAAAGTCTATAAGTCTTTGTAATTTTTGATGGGTTATGGCCAAAACAAATTTACCTCTCCTCACAAAACTTTCCTAGCTCTGTTGACAATACCACTTCTCTTTTGATGACTTCAGCATATATTTGGGGGTTGTGTTTAATTTCTTCCCCTTTTGCTACATCCAAATCACCTCCATGTCTTGACACTAATCTCTTCAGCATCTTCAAAATTCACCTTTTCATCTCCATCCTTAGAATGCAATCCTTTACTTCATCTCTAACATGTATTCTCATTTTCATTACTGCAGCCTCCATTCTCCCTTTCTAACTTCTTGTGTGCACAAAACCATACAAATCAAAGAGTTGCCAACGAAACCTTTTTCTTGCCTGAAAATTTAATCACCTCTTTTCTTTCCTTCTCTCACTCCCCCATTTTTTGCTTCACCATTAGCTTTCCTTCAGAATCAAAACACACCAGCATCCTTCAAATTTAGTATGGTTCTGTGTCCTTTTAATTTATCTTTTTTATATATATACGTATAAACTTCAATTTATCTTAACTTCTTGCTTCCCCCCACCTCTTTCCTTTTTTTCCCCAGATCTCCTGCCTACCAGGTTTTTGGAGTTCCCTTGTCTTTTGCTCCATATCATCTCTTCTGTCCAAATTTCCCCAAAAGCTCTGTTTTACCTGAACATGGCAGATCCATTTCCACCATGCTGCTTTAAAAACACACTGATTTTTTAAGCTGCCTTTGCAGTTTTCCAAGCTGTCATCCTCATGTTCTCAGGCAATGCCAGGCATACAGCTGGTACTCGAGCAAACGCTTAACAGCAGCGACCCGGGCACAACACTGAAAACTGATTAAATAATATGCTAGAGGTTGCAGCAAACACAGCCATCCTCAAAATGTGTCAAATGTGTGAAGCAAGTTGGAAGAAATATATAGAAGGAAAAATACTTCATACGCATTTATTTATAGAGGTTTTCTATCTTTAAGTCTTTTATCTTTAAGAACAATTGCTGTTTATTTTTCTAAAGAACATCAATGTCATCTCTACATACTCTAGCAAAATTACAGAGTATACCACAGCAATTGACTTCCCTTCCTTATCTTAACCACCCTTCTTCAGGTACCCATTCCCCTTTACACCCTGGCATATTTTATGCCAAAGCCACTGCCTCTAGGAAGCTACTCTGGGTTTACAGCTGCACAAGTGTTAACACAAGCTGACCCACACTCTTACGAGAATAGGACTATATGTCTATGACTCAGAGTATCTACCCAGCATTTTACTTACAATTAACATTAATCTGCTGCAAGTCCAGCTCAGAAATTGCCTGTTTACAACAATACAAGTACAAACGTATCCATGTGTGGTAGCTGTTCAGGCTTCAGTCTCTCTGCCAGACTCCTGTCAGGCTGCTGTTTCTGCGGTGAGCAATCACTAAGAGTCAGTCCTATACCAGACCAATACTTGTCTCTACCTTCCAATGGAGTAAAACTTCAGCCATTGTAGGGCAGAAAGACACACTTTTTTTTTTAAAAAAATTTCTTATTTTTAAGATATTTAGGGTCTCAAAGGGTCAAAAATTTGTATATTTTCTAAATTATCTATCAATCTCCTAACCATTAGTAGATACTTCAAAAAATCCATCTAAGTGCCACTTTTAGATGAACAAACTTAAAGTACTTAGAGACCTTGAAAATTTGAACACACAGGCCAATATCACATCACTGCAATCCTTTTCTCAATATGACTTTTCAACTCTTGTTAAGCTATATGATAACAAGAACCTGCAGAAGATACCATCTTTTATTCAAATAAACATAAAATTTTATGGTAGTCTTTCAGCTCCTGACTGTAGCAAGAGATGAGTTAAACACTGTTTGTGTTGTCAAAAAGGAGAAATTGCATCAATCCTCCAAGATTTAATACCTCAGGAGCTTTTGAATATTTCCTCTTTTAAGCATGAAGCAGCTGTTTCTCCTGGGAAGGTTTCTGGAAGACATCTGAGATGAATGCAGAAGGCTGGAATGTAGGATGGATGAAGGAATGCCAGCACAGGACTTCCACTCTCAGGCAATATCCCCAGCTCTCCCTTTAACTGCTTTCAGAGCCCTGCCAGCTGCTCAGCTTCAGCCTTTCTGCACTCCCACTCACCCCAGCAAATTGCAAAAACAGCTAATCCTGCTGTCAGGGGGCAGAGTTCTCCAGCGTGCACCTTCCTCCAGAGGCTGAGGGGCAAACAGAGAGGGTGGAAAGAGGCCAGCCTTGGCAAGGGTCCTGCTCTGACACATCCTCACATGGTCACCACTGCAGCTACCCAGGGCTTCTATCAGGAACCACACAGAGGAGCTTTTTTTACTGAACTCAAGATAGCTGGTTCAGAAGGTTCAGACACAGGGTTTATAAGCAGAGACATATAAACTGTACACAAAACACAGCTATGCTGATAAAAAGGCATTGCACACACTCTGGAGGGCATTAGATTTGGGATTCTTTTAAAACATATCTAGAATGACTTAGAAAATTAAAAGACAAAACTAGTGAACTGGGATTAAAATACAGTTTTCTATTATAGTAGCATGCCTTGCTTTGACTGGATACTGCTGGCAAAGAGAACTGCAAAAGGGAAGTGTGTGCTTTACGACAGTAGTATGGACCTGTCTGTTATTTAATTCTGGGGGGAGAAAAAGAAAACCTATGGAAATATATGAATACTTGTCTGGAAAATACTGTATTTAAAACGAGAGGAACAATTGCTTCTAAACTTGTGTCCTGAAAGGCGACTCAAACATTTGCTGCCAGTTCCATGGCAAGGAGCTTGCTGAGCTCTGCAGCAGCTTCTGTGGAAAGGCAGCAGCTCCTCCTCTGATCCGCCACTAGAGGGAACGGCATGGAGGGAGAGAAAGAAAAGGAATCTCTCCCAGCTTTTTATGATCTCTTTGCTTGTTTATTTTTAAGCATCACATGGTGATAACAATAGGGGTCGTTTATGTGGCATACTTATAGGTGTATAGGATGATATATAGGGTGATCCAAAGAATAGGCCCCTTATCCCCTTTCCACATCAAGGAGAAAAAGATTTCATCAGAGGGACTGATGTCACCTGCCACTAGGCACATATCCTACAACTGAATGTTTAGGGCTGGTTTGGGTTGGCAAAACTCTGTCACCAAAGCCGGTTCCACTTGTCCTCTCTGAAAAGTAAAACCTTCTTCCACATCTGAACTGATGGATTGTGCCAGCAGAAGGTTAGGGGTAAGATCCAAAGAGCCCACAGGAGGCATGAAGATGGGAATGTGTGTACAAAAATGACTTAATAAAAAAATTGCCTCACTGTCTCATATAACACATGTAAGAAATTCCTCCTGGAGCTTTAATGGAGTGGGAAGCTAAACCCCATAGGAGTTCCTCCCTCTGTTTACCAGGAAGGCAAGATATGGGCTCCAGTGATTAAGTGTTCCATTAATATTAAAGCTAGAGGAAATAAAGTGACTTAATTGTAAACTAACGATCTCATCCTAATAACCAAATTCTAAACAGAAAAGGCAAGAAAAAACCCCCTACTTTTAGCCATGCTGCCAACTCATAAATTAGGCAAATGACATTGGCATATAATTACACTAATTAGTACTGATGCCAAGAAAAAACTATTTATGGATATGCATTCACCCCATTTCTAACCCCAGAGCCTAAATCTGAAGTAGTAGCTCAATCAGCACACTTTGAAAACTCAGTATTATTGTTTATGCCATTGTGGATCTAATTTAATCAATACCATATTCTTATTAAATGCAAGGTCTGTTAAAGATGTTTTTTTTCACAGGCCCTACAAATGAACTCTATTTGATTCATCTCATTACATTACTGCTCTAGGCTTAACTATGCATCATTAACAGAAACAATACACAAGTTAAGTATAAAGCTCTATAGATCACCTTAAAATGACACAGTCACACATGATTATGGTCATAAGTAAGTGAATGGAATGATAGAAGCTGGTATCCGCAGTGATTGTCAGATGGTTGTTGGCTCTTTCACAATAAAAAAAAAGATACCTCAGTGCCTGGTGCCCTTCATTGTGCCAAAAGGGAAAAGAATGGAAATGGGTTCTATTATCCTGTTAATATAGATGTACTACACTACTGGTTGGATGTCTTTTTTCGTTTCCTTCTGCCACTAGAAAACTCTGAGGATGCCATTTCTTTCTTTGAATTTACAACTTTTCACATTCCAGTCACAAAGTGAGGCCTACAGCACTACAATGGAGTGGGTTTTAAGTGGTCAACACACGGTAGGTCTGCAATAACACACAGAAGAGATCAGCAAGCTCTGCAGCTTCAGCTACTTAGAAATAAGGATAGACTAATTTCTTCTCTTACTTCTTCCTAATTAATACCATGATGCATATTATACGCATGAGGCTGTAGCAGCCTCACTCAGCTTTTTGGGCTGCCTCTCTATCTCTCCTTGATTTTAGAAATACTGTACATTTGCCACACTTACTACTGTTCTCTGTTGGTCTGTGTGCTGCTCAGTGGCCGAGACTCACATATGACACAAAGGCCTCACTAGTTTACATCTGAAACAACCACGTGTAGAAAATTTTCCGTTCATTTTGTTACTGTGTTAAGAGACACTGCTAAAACTTACACTACCTTGCCAGCATCCATTCACTTAACTACACATTTAGTTGCAAGCCTTCAGCAGCTTCATTGACTTCAACAGGTTTGGGTTTTCTTTTAGGTTTTGTTGTTTTAGCTTTTTATGTTCTTTTATTTTTCCTAAAACTGGCCAACTAGGTCTGTGATTGTCATCTAATTGTTTACTGGATATATATATATGGATACAGAGAGAGTGCATGTACAAAACAGCAGAAAGCATTTCCTGGTCTAAATTCTTTTCTTGATATTTCTGCTGACCATTTCCATGTAGAGTTCTTCACTGATTATAATTGCTAGAAAATTGCATGTTTTTGCTTGTCCCTTTGGACAAATGGGCTGAAATTAGTGGTTGCACAGATCTGCAGCTGACTCATTACAACATAAAGCAGCCGACTGTGGGACTTGGGGCTTTTTTGGATCTGTTATTTTAGGATGGAAATTGCTGAGTTGGCAGCCAGTCTGACCATATAAATCAACAGCAACTGCATACTTTTAAAATGACATGGTCCATAATCAATTTAATATGTGAGGTTTGAGGAAAAATAGCTTTATTGGGGAAGTACTGATAATAAAAATTCAACCTGTGGTTCTTCTCAGGTCACTAAGGGCAAAGCCATAAGCCAGTATTTATAACACTGGACAACTGGGTCTTTCTTAATCAGCCAGCCTTCCTTTGGCTTGCTTCTGAATGAACAATAGCACCTAAA
Source organism: Cisticola juncidis (assembly GCA_013400215.1). Classification (NCBI taxonomy): domain Eukaryota; kingdom Metazoa; phylum Chordata; class Aves; order Passeriformes; family Cisticolidae; genus Cisticola; species Cisticola juncidis. The sequence goes on from VXBR01010760.1 coordinate 1,976,813, forward strand.
AGATTTATATCAGTGACAGAAAAAGGCCACTGGTATATAACAGAGTTATTGCTGTTATCATCCCTTGAGGAGACAACAGTATCAGAGTGCAAAACCAGCACAGATAGTCCTGCTGTGACTCTTGAAGATCTTTCTTCCACTTTGCAACAGAAAGTCATGAACACTCCAAGGCATCATCCCCTAGGTCTTCTGGTTCTGAGGCTGCTTTTTGATTAATGCTTTAAGAGCAGCAGAAAGCCTGGGGGGATCATACATAATTCCACTCTCCCTGTGGTGCACCGGCATGCACAGCAACTTCTTTTTCTGAAGTAATCCCAAGAGGAGCGTGGAGTCACGATAGCATATCACACTACGGAGTAGCAATTGACAAGTCAAGTCTTGGGACAAGTTCATGACATTTTATGTGTGGGGAAAAGCTCAAGCCTCCCATCACACAGGATATTCTGGGGCAGAAGTGACATAATTCTTGGGAGGGTCTCTTCTGGGGGGTGGGGTAATCCCCCTTCTGGGAATTGTTGGAACCAACGCACAGAAAGATAGTGCACAATCTTATCAGTTCTGGATGCTAAGACACTATCTGAAGATAGGAATTTTCAGATGGAAAGGTTTAAAAATAAGGGAACCCAGGCTGGGGGCCTGCAGAATGTGCAGAGCCACAGCCCTTTCACTGTGATTAACTGCAATGGTTCACAATCAGCAGGGCTCATCAAGCTCTCACTGTCTGTCATGCCATCAGGTCCTGTATTCAATAGCTCATTAATAAAATTGCTTATCCTCATGCTGCAAGTAGAAAAGCAAAAATCTGCTCAGGTGTAAATGGAATGAATGGTTCCTATTCAGTTACTTCATAGGTCTTCACAGCATGGCTGGAAAACTAAACCCAAAATTTTTCAAGTATTCTTTCAAGTATTATTTTTCAAGTATGATTGAAATTGGCAAGATTGACTAAAATTTGCCAAAGGAATAAAGCAGAAAATTAACATAAAGTAAATTCTTTTTCAGTGATTTTTTTTTTAACTGATTAATTTAAAAGCACAAGGGACAAAGCCCTTTGCTATTACTTGAACATTATGGAAAACATAGGGGCAGCTATAAGACAATACAAAACTGTCTTCTCATCTTGAAGAGACCAAGGTGCCACTCATTGCTATGTTCCTTGGGTTTTGACATCAGAAGCCTCAAAACTGAACAGATTAGATACAACTTAATTCTTGGATTCAAATATTGGAGTATAGAAACAAGGCAAAAATCCTGCAGTCCTCAATGTATTTCTTTGAAATGCTCCAGAGATTTAGGGGAGGGGAAGAGGGAAGAAAAATCAAGGGAACAGGAAAAAAGTGTGTCTGAATTAGAAAGGACAAAATGAAATTGACAGGTTTTGAAATTCAAAATATGATCTGGAGTAACTTATTTATTTCTAACACTGATTCAACAGTACCAAATAAATATCTAAATACACGGAAGTGAGTTTTTTCGAAAGTCTTTTCGAAAAGCAAAAGATATTGGGAAAAACAAAGGAAAAGGAATTCAACAATCTATTTCGCTTGAATAACTTCTTTTAAGCTATCATATTCTGAGAAAAAAACTGAAAAACCCTCACTTTTAAGCAAAGGGAAGTCCTTCTGAGAATCAACTATTTGCTTTAATTCTCCAGAGAGCCTAAAAATGCATGAAGTATATTTTAATGAGGAAGAAAGGTTTATTTCTAAAATATAATTCCAAATTCGCCATTCATTTTTAGTGTGGGTAATGGACATAAAACAAATGAAATGTTTAGAAAATGGCTTCTAAATATAACCTGCTTGTGCACTTTTTTTTTTTTTTGCATTAACATTATTCTCTGTTAACCAGAGGCAAAATAATTTCACTATAAGAGGCTTCCTTCATAACATAAACAAAAAGAAAGATTTAAGGACAGATTTGTCAAATGCTGTGGGAATACAACTCTGACTGGTTAATGAAAATGTATAGCTTTTAGCCTTTAGAATTGTTTGACGAAATATCCCCTGAATAGGATTCGGTTATTGACAACCACAGATATACAGGAAATGACCTGTCACCACAGAGAAATTTTAAGTCTGTACAAAAGCTACTAACTTCTCAGTTTTTTCCAGCATTTAACAATATTGCTTTTTAAAACCATATTATCTTTTCAGAGCAGTTTCTTTGCAACTTCTGTTGCTACTAAGAATACGTACCATGAAAAACAATGAATTGGTAAAATGCATAAACTTCAAGAATCCAGTGCAGGCATATCTTGTTCTTAGAACTGGTTGGATCTCAGTTATTTTAAATTAAAACTTCAGAAAGACAAAATGAGCAGTACCTGTTGATCAACTTTTGCTGACTCAATATGGTGCACTGGAAATTACTACACGTTTGTCACAAACTTGACACTCCAGTTCAAGGAGTGTAATTAAACCTGTTATTTAAATTACATTTGCTCAGTGCATCAGCTCAGTTTCTGCCCACTCTACAGGACCAGACATGCATGTGTATAAGCAAGAAGGCAGCTGGCTCTTGCTCACCTAGGCGGAGACCATTTTTCTCCAAGTTCAAAGGAGAAACTCAGGCAAATCATACTTGTTGTACCTGCTTTTAGATGAGATTTCCTCCCCTCTAAACTACGACATTGACAGTAGATGCAGAATTCTTTTTTGCCACAAATGTAACTTAACATTCAATTGAATTCTCAGGATTGTTGGATTCAGTGGGATGAGTTTTACAGTAACTGAGTGTTTTACAGTAACAGCAATCACCACATTGCACAAATTCTTCTAGCAAAGTTTCTTGATCTTCATACCTTTACAACTTCAGTAACTTTTACTGCTACACATCATCTGTACTTCTTGTTCTTGAAGGATGAATTTTCTGTAGTTCAAACATTTTGTAGAACTATGAAGACCTAAATGCTATTTTCATAATTATTATAATTTTTAAAAGGAGATTTTATCCCCAAGTACTTGGTAGTAGACAAAAAGTATTTGGTACAAAAATACTATTTAAGGAGGTGTAAGACTTTCAGTTTTCTGGTGAAAATATCTTGTCTAACTCTCAGATTTCAGACACACTTCGTGCTGCAACTTGCAGGCTAATCACAAGGCAAAATGTTTAGGAAAGCTGCACCGGTGAAAGCAGGCTCGAGTAATGTGGCTCAGAAGGTGCTCAGGGGAAGTAGCATCTGATAAAAACTCAGCATGATGTGTTTGGATTTCTCTTCTCAAGGCTTTTCCCACCCACACTAAGAACTGTGAATTTTACTTGGAAATCCTTTTATTTCAAAAATGAATTTTAAAAGATCAGGTATGTATGCATGCCATTTAAAAGATGTGTTTGGCTGAGATGAGAATGTCTGGACCAGTGATTTCAAGAGAAAGAGAAGGGGGGACAAAGAAGGGAAAGAAAAAGTTCTTAGAGTTATACAATCATACAGTCTTTAAGGATGGAAAGAACTTTAAGATCATTCAGTCCAACCTCAGCCTAGAACCATGTCCACACATTCTTTGAACACTTCCAGGGATGGTGGCTCAACCACTTCCCTGGGCAATCTGTTCCAATGCTTCACAACCCTTTCCATGAACATTTCTTTCCTAATACCCAATCTAAACTCCCCTAGTGCAACCTTAGGCCATCCCCTCTTGTCCTGTAATTTGTCACCTGGGAGAAGAGACTAATCCCCACCTGGCTACACCTTCCCTTCAGGTAATTGTAGAGAGTGATAAAATCCTCTTGGAACCTCCATTTCTCCAGGCTAAACACCCCCGACTCTCTCAGCTGCTTCTCCTAAGATTTGAGCTCCAGCACCTTCACCAGCTTTGTTACCCTTCCTCTTATTTCTATAAGAACCTTGGCCATAAGAGGAAGGCATTTCCTCACTTCAGTCTATAAATTGAGAGAATAAAAAAAATCCCCATAAACTGAAAATTGTAACCCAGTTGGTTAATTATCCAAATTTCTTAAGCCTTGCAGTAAATGTTAGGAGGTAACTCTATTTTGTCACTGCTGGTATAGATATGAAGAAAAAAGTGAGGTGGAGAGGGAGGAAGAGGATGGGAAATGAAAACCAAAGTTATTCTTCCATGCACTAAGGAGCAGATACACTCTCTCTATGCCATGAATTATGGAGTCATGATGAGCATCCCACTGTCAGAGAGAGGACTTATAGCATCAGGGGAACAAAATCTTTAAAAAATAGATTGCAATTGATGTGTGTGAAAATCCATCAGGGTCAACTATTTCATCTTCTAAAAGAACTTGTTTATTTCTTGTGCTTTTTTTTTTTTAGGTGAAGCAAAACAGGTCCAGATCATTACACTGATTTAAACAGAACAAGGATGTTGTGTGGGGTTTTTTAAAAGTATTATTAACTAATAAGTTTCTGATATATGTTGCCATGCATAAGGTAGCACCTGAGGCAGTCTTTTTGCTCTCAAAAGAAAAAAAGGGACCACATCTAAAAATTTACAAATTAAACAACAACAACAAAGTGATTAAGAAATTTAAAAGCATTGGCATGGGGTAAAAAAACAAACAAACAAAAAAGATTTTCAGCTATGCTTTGAAATTAAATGGTGAACAGATGCTTTAGAAAGATAAAGAAGGGCTTCTTTCAGGCAGCACAAGTTTTAGGCAGCCTTTGGTAGGACCAAAAGGCCTCTGATGCTAGATGAGAGAGGTGAGATCAGACAAAAGCTGTGTGAAAGCAAGGTGACTTTGCAAATGAGGGTCTTGCAGGAGAAAAAGAAACCTTTTGAGAGAGATGCCACACATCTGTCCTGTTTATGCAGGACCAACTGCATCCTGCTACCTTCCTAGCAAAGACTGGATGGAGGGTCTGACTTTTCCTGGCTCAGCTGTCCTGTGTTTACACCAACTCCACCCGGCCAGCTCCTTGTGCTTCACAGTTTCATAGGAATTGTATCAGAACGGCTTTTTTGTCAGTTGTACCTGAAAATGCCTTTTCAATAAGCCAAAGTGATCCAGTATGCACCCTGGAGCAGAGGCAGGGATCGTCACACATCAGCTTCCAGAGCAGATGAGCAGGGCTTCGCTTCTCTTGACTGGTGCTTGCTCAGGCTAAAAACATCTGCTTGCAACTTTTGTACATTGCATCCAAGATCAAAATAGATTTTCTGCATGTTTGAAAGGTAAATGAAACTGCCAGAAAGCCTGTCAAGATTAAAACCACCGAAATCCTCTTGAACTTCCTTCTCTTGCTTTTCGTTATATTACTACACTGCACATAATGAACTTTCCTCCTAAAAGATAACCAATGGCAAAGAAATTCTAGGAAGAAGCAACTTGAGCCTATTCAGTCATTTGCAGGAGGTGGATTTAATAATTAGTTCAGAGCAAAACCTGTCCTTTATTAGCATAGTAATCTTTTTGAACAGTATGCATCTTTTTCACATAATTTTATAGTGTGTTATTCATTTATCAATCATTCAATTATAACACAGTGGCTTACTGGAATTTAATCTAGGCACTTAACACAAGGTTTCTTTGCTCATCCTTTCCCCCTGCACAGGAAATTTTGGAACATTTTGGGCCACATGCTATAGAAATTAGTGCCATTGCTCAAGCTGGATTATACTGTGATCTAGTCTATATAACCATTTTCATCTTGTGTTCTGAGCCCATAGGACCCAGACTCCTTAACCATAGACCAGGGGAACAGACAACCAAGGGGCATTTACCTGCATTCTTCATTAATTTAAAGGGACTATTTTCAAGAGTAAAGTTGAGTCAACTGCATTTTTTTTCAATAAACACATCCTATGTTTATAAAATATTTCAATTTACCAAGAACACTACTCATTGCAGAAATTTCTATTTTCCATGGCAATAATTTTTTAAGGATTTGCAATTTTAAATGGAAAAATTGGCAAAACATGGTAAAAAATGGAAGGGAAAGGGGCAGAAAACACAAGGAGATTATGTGATTGGTTTTTTTATTTAATTACTTTTAGTTTGTGAATTTATAATGCTTTTCAGGAGTTAGGCTCTTACTCCTACTTGGAGAATGAAAATGTGTTGCAATACTATAAATTCTCACTGCATTAAAGGATTACTCCTCAACCATGAGTAGAGGAGTAATCCTTTAATTAAAAAAAAAAAGAAAAAAAAAAGAAAAAAAAAAAAAAAAAAAACCCCTTTTCTAAGTTCAGAAAGCTCTCAGGATTTGTTTCTGTTGCAGCAACCCATTAACACATACTGGTGAAAGGATCAGCCCTTCTTCTGATTCCTCCTCCTTTACTGAATACTCCTCTCCCAGCAGTTTTCAGAAGCAGCCCTGCTGCCAGCCTCTCTTTCCATTTCCCAAGGGAAACTTAAATCTTGGCTTTGATTCGTTTTCTTAGTTTGGCAAACATTTTAGGTAAGCATTCCATCACACTTCTTGAATAAAGATGCCGACCACGCCTAAGGGTGGCCAGATGTGACACGTTAAATGTGGCTGAGGAGTTTTAAAGGGCTGGGCAAGATTTAACACAAGCTGTGACTTCACTCTTTAAGTGCAAGGAGTGACCAGTACACGTGGTGACAGAGTGGTTCTGTCACTCTTGGCTTTGACTTTTTAACAGAGCAGTTTGTAGAGAAATACTAAATGAAGTCCAAAGGCAGGGTATGTCGAAGAAGGCAGGGATCCTGTTTTAATTTACAGATAAGGATAGCTTGGCACCCCGTTCTCTGTCTGAGTTTCCACTGCAGCACATCACTGTGGGGGGAGGTGCTTAGATAGGAGTTTCACCTCTGTATCTCTGAAAATAACACATATAGACCTGGAGAAGAAGGTAAGAAGATAGTGGTTTTTTTGTTTGGTTGGGTTTTTTTTGTTTGTTTGTTTTCCTTTGTGTGGCAATAGTGAAAAAGAACCTCAGAGTTCCTGAACAAATGAGGGATGGGGTACACCCACTGAAGATGGCAAAAAAATTCAGCATCTCTGAGGGATCACAGCTCTGCTCAATCCCTGTTTAACAGCAGGGATTGCTGTTAAACAGTTAAAAAAAGCACACACTAGTGGCAGTGTGTCTCCTCACAGAGAAATGTCTGCTACACCTAGGAAAAATTAACTGACTTATCCCAGCACTTTCTTGCATGTCAGTGTCTAACTTTTTAATCACTACCACCCTGCATAATATGGAAATTAAGAGCATCATCATTTCCAGTAATTACCAGAAACATACACATTTTCCAACAGGGTGACATTATGTTGTGAATTCCCTTGTCAAGAAGAAAAAAAAGACAAAACATATCGTATTTGTTTGAGAAGGCAAAGTGATAGATTTGTCATGAGGGTAATCATCTATATAAAAAAAACCCCACTATTATCAACTTCCTGAATTTCTGAAAAGGGATTCATTTTCTGCCTGAGCTAATAATGAACATTTTTCTTCTATTCATCATCTTCAGCTTTTTTCTCTCTTGAGATTCATTTATCACTAGCTACTGAACCTGAGAAATAAAAAATAGGCAACATCCCTTTTTGAAGTAATGGCTTAGAAGACTATTAAATCAAGAGGCAAAAGATGGATTTTGAAGATATGCATTTGAAATTCTTGTAACAGCTGCAGGTTTTTAACAGAGGATTTGCACCACTGGTTTAGTGTAGGTATTGGAGAAAGTAAGTTTATCCAGTGACAGCAAAAAGTGGGGAACAGTAATTTTTTTCCAGATAAAATTCACAGTAAAAGGAATGAAGCTGAAGAACTAATGAGATCAATGGCACTATGAAGTGCAATTCGTGCTGCAGGAATTAATCTAGGATGATTGTTCAAGTGCATTTTAAACCTAAAATGCCGTGCATTAAAGCAGATCATGCAGATGCTTGAAGTCTTCTGAACCCATCAGCCCGTGCGCAGCTCTCAGCCTGCCAGACCCGCACTTGGGCCACTGAAAGACTGTTTTGTGCTACTCAGATACAGAGTGACAGCCACGCTGATGGAAATGGCCCAAAATGCATCTCCTACAGTACAGTGGGGCCTGAGGCTCCCCAAGGATCCCAGAGTCCCAGCCCTGCTGAGCTTTCCTTCTATTGGCATCCCTGCTCTTTGGCAGAGCCAAGATGGGATATTTCTGCAGGGAAAAGGAGGAAGATGCAGCATTTGCACTTCATTTCGTCTCGTGTAAGATTCTGCTGTCACACTGTCATACTATCCCTGCCTTGTATTTCCCAACAAAATGAGACCTCATATCATCAGCCTGTGGAAGCACAGGAAAGACGATCCCTTACACACATGAGATGGAAGGAGCAGGACTTTCTTTGCTTTAGAGTAGGATGCAGAGAGAAGACCTCCCCAAATGCCCTTTAACCTCACCTCTTGCTCAAGGTTTTCTGGAATGGCTGGAAAAACCACACAAACCATCACGGTTGGAGGTGCTTGTCTGATGCCACTGGGTGTGTTTTCCCAGGTTATTGCCCAAGTGCATTCAGATCTCTCACTTGGGTCCTGGCAGAGGTCTCTGGGCACATCAATGAGTCTAACTCCCAGAAGGAGGTTTCTGAGAGGTGTGCTTCAGCAGCACTAGGATTCACATCAAGCTACAGGTTTCTGACATTACCTGGTTCCATAACTTCCATGGTGTCTCACTGGGATGCCATCCAAGTACAGTCTCTTGCTCTGACTTGCTATGCTAAGCAAGTGTATGGGATTTGAGAGATTACTCTCTGAGATTCTAGCTTGTTGGTCAGAAGCCAAACTGCAGACAACACCTACGAAGTCCCAGAGCTAAGCAATTTTAGTATACAAGGCTGACTCAGTGCAGGAGAGGCAAATTTCACTGGCTTATAAAGCTGGTAGTGAAGCACAGACCCTCTGCAATTTATTTCTGCAGTGTTTCCAAAGCCAAGGGACAGCAGAAAGGTATGAGTGTAAATTCAATCTCCACTCCTGGGTTCCCTGCTAGGAAACAGAGACAGTTTTCAACAGCAAATTCTTGTTTCAGTGTTGTATTGACTAAGAGCAGGACTGGAGGAAGAGCAGAGGCTTTAATATCTGGTACTGAAGGCATCAAATCATGACAGAGGTCAGCAAAACAATTTTATTCTCCAGGTGATTTCTAGACAGACTGCTCTAACAGAGTTGCCAAAAAACTCAGCTATCCCTAGGCAGCACCCTAGAAGTAAATACTCACAGCTGTTTCTAGAATTTTGCATAGTGAGAATTGAAATGGATTCTCTACTTAACACAGCAGACAGCTAGCCAGAACAAAGCATGAAATCAAATTCCATCAATCCCTTAAATCTATTTATGCAACCCATTGTTACTGCTCACAGAACAGCTTTGGCAAGCAAAGGCCACGACAAAACATAGCTGTAGTTTATGCAGAGAAATTCTTCCCATCTGCCATTTTTGTTGTCAGTTGTTTTATATTGATTTCTCTCCATGCAGTTCCAAGTTTAATCTGGGCACAGCTGCATTGAACCAAGGAAGCTGAAGAAATTTTTCTCTTCTAGTGTAACAGAAATGAGGGAGAAAATGGCACCTCGTCACATATTTTTTCTGGTAGGAATATGTTAGAATTTCTGTGCTGTAACACTGATGTAGATTAAGCTTGCACTTATGACTTTTGATACAAATATTTCTGGTAATTTCATTTTATCTGTGACAAGCAAGATGAAATTCACACCAAGGAGCATGTTCTCAAGTAACTTCTTTCTTCACATGGGAATAAGCTGACTCAGCACATGAATTATGGAGTCACAACTACACGGTGCCATATTACAGTGCTGAGATTTATAAAGGTTTTGCCTTAACTGCAAGCAGCATTTCTTGGGCAATAAAGGGATTTGATCTGTATCTACCTGGACTTCTACTTTACTTATGTGCTGAAATGGCACATGGGATATGCCCTACAGGTCATTATCAGTGGTCACAGGGTGCATTCATTCCTGTGGGGTCACCGCTTCAAAATCCTTCTGGTCGCTGCACAGCCATGCCAGAGAAATTTTAAGCAGGCAGTGTAATCACAGCAGCAGAGCATCGATTGGACATGAGGAGAGGAGCAGAGGCTGTCGACCTTGGTAAGTGGAGTCTGAGCTGAAGACTCGCTCATACCAACACAGAGAAGAAAACTATTTAAGTTAAAAACATGGCTCTGTAAGATGACCACAGGGGTGTCTAAATTAAAGGATTGCTGAAGCAGTGAGGTTTGGGGCTGCCAGCCTAACACTCAGTAAAGCTCAGAAGGTTCCTTTCAGTTCTTTTGTTTCTATGGTAGCTGTAGCCTTGACATGAAAAAAATCCGAGTTGCAGAGGACGACTGCACATACATTAAGAAACCTGATATGCAAATGTTATATATCATTACATGCTGCAAGGATATTAATCTGGTTTAATTTTAAGGCTTTTCAATCAGAAGAGTTCAGTGTAACAGAAATGTTGCTAGAAGGTGGGCTCACTTCTATCCATAGCCCCTTTCAACGCGAACTGAAGTCGGACAAAATCCACTGGGTTTTATTTACCAGCAAGCCTTCATGGCAGATAAAGCAACCACTGCAAGAAACCTGCAATCCTTCTTTGCTAATGAGCATTGCTAGATTATTGTGTGACAGGAAGAATATGTCCAGGGAATACCCTGCTGAGCATTTTATCCTCCCTGGAATATGCTTTTGTGAGATAAGTCATAACAAATGTAACGTGCCAATTGTCTAACCTATTGGGAAAGAGCAGGTACATGAACAACTTGGTGCAAATATGGGAGAACCTGCTGACAGGCCTGGATGTTGTTTAAATGCCATTTTCAATGAGAGCACCGTAGGTAAGGGCCAGGCATGTAGATCACTTGGGTAATGTTTGGAAAGTGTCCTCCTGCTGCTGACAGGAGGGACTGACAATGGAAAGTCTTTTCTTACAACATATGATATAAAAATTCAGGTATTACCAAACTGTCCAGCAGAAAAATGCAGGAAAGAAAAATAGGTTCAAAAGATAATTGATAGGAATTCAAAATGATTGATAACTATCTGAGAGATGCAAAATACATCTTTGAAATATGGAGTTCCAAGCTTTAGAATGCCATCAATGAAGGGCATGAAGTGACATATTTTAAAGTTCTAGAGACCATCTGGTTTACTCTTCCAACTGGAAACTTCTATTTTATTGATTAGAAGAGTCAACTATTTAGAGAGTCAATAATTTTTTTCTTTTAAAGGTGTTAGGAGCATGACTCATCTTTTTATTTTGCTGAGCACGTGACCAGAATGTCCTTCCCTTTTCCTATTTGGACAGTCATTATTGAATACAGCTTCCCTATCTGTTCCCAAACTGATAAACAAAGCTGTCAAGCTCTCCCCATCAGCTATGAATATAAGAAAAAAGCTCAAATGGTTTCCAAGAGGAGAAAGATAGACAGGAGGTTGAGTGGTAGATGAGGATATTTGGAATACATCTGTGGACACACACTTTGTCATTCCCTACTCAGCGCATCTCCAGCTCAGAGGAATGGGTTCTCTTACACAGCAGCAGCTGTTATTGTTTGGATCGTAAATAGTCATAAGCCATATGGTGTGCAAGAGAAAAAAACGTCACACTTTCTCACATGGACAAATATTACTATTGCAAAGCATAAACACATCAATATATATGTCTTTTCTCTAGGGAAAAATATAGTCTTCAACCTGATGCTAAAAAAATTACTGGCTTCCAGATGAGCAGACTACCTGTTAAAATTTGGTTTAGATTTTTAGAATTTGAATGTCTCAACAGAAAATAAACATAGGTGTGCAGTAGATACAGCACTTTCAGACTGATAGATGGGGTGAAAGAGACACAAAATATAAACTGAGGTAGTGAAATGGAGAGATGATTAGGAGGGGAAAAAAAGTCAAAATGTAATTCCTATGAAGAATGTATTGCTATCTTCTAACTAACTACACAAACCCAGCATGATTGTGGCTTATCATGCAAATGGATCAGCAGTTTCTTCATGCATGTGACTTTGAACTTTCCACCTGGTCAGTGGTGCATAAAGCGTTTCAGATGTTGGTGGATTATATCCAGACAAGAACAGGCCTCTCAAAAACAATGGTAAGGGAAGCTGATACAGACAACGTGTCCAGAACTCAGAATAAGGAGAAGATGCAGTCTACTCCCTTGCTGCACCTGAGCTAAGGCTTGCTTTCATTTTAAACAATGATTTTTTTTCAGTGTTCATGTTTAAAACCTTCAAAAACCTTAAAAAAACTCAAGAGTGTTTCTATTTATGTTATTCCTAAAGAACTGTTTAACTTACCATTTTGCTTCAAGCACTTTAATTAAAGGAAAGTGTGCTCACTCTTCCCATTGTGTGGTGAAGCTGGCAACACACAGAGTTAACTGACAGTTCTGCAGAGCCAAGTTTCTGAGCTACACCCCAAAAGTCTTAGCAGAGTGACACTGCACTTGCCAATAGCAAACACCAGCACATCCTCTTCGGTTAGACAGACCCCATAACAGAACCCATGACCTGGCAATTAACACTCCTTCTGTTCTGTGCCTCCCTCAACCTGTATCAAATGCTAAATTGACACCAACTGGCACAACAGAGAGGTTCTGAATTTACATGGAGAAAATCCCCATCAGCAAGAGATTTTGTGTGTGACTAGCTGCACCCCAAATGAAATGACCCAATAATAAGGATGGCAAGGCACTTCTGAGCCCACAAGAGTGACTCCTGACCTCAGGACACCAGCAGCCATGAGAAAGTTGAAGAAGTCAAGAGATCTTCCACATTTATCATTCCTTGATAAGAATCACAGCCCAGACCTGACCCATGGATATAAACAGAGGCAGCATATCAGTGTCTAATATGAAACAAAAGAAAAAAACCTCTCTTTCCACAGGATTTTGTGTCCCTGCATCAAACAGCCATTTTGCTCTAATGATGTCCCTACCATTCCCAGTTTTCAATGAAAATGACTTTATGGTTAAACACTTTTCTACCACTGTTACCCCTTCTATCCTGACATCATAAGCCACATTCTGTTACTAAGCATTTTGATACTAAAACTCAAAAGTGTAAGCAAAACGCCTGTGGATCAGGAGAACGGGTCTGCTACTGCCTTTGAAACATCTAGCATGCCTCAGAGTGTTTTCTTTTTGTCTTTGACAGGGGATGTGGCTCAGACCAATGACCCAGTAGGGACCAGATATCCTGACTCACTCTCACACCAAGCTGGCTGGATAACCCCATAGTCAAGACACGTGTGGAACCAGTTCACCAGGTTCCAGTGCTGAGATACTCTGCAAAGCAACTTGAGAATCCTCTCCAGATCTCGGCTCAGCACAGCTGTGTTACTGCAAACCTCTCTACCAACATGAACACCAGTATATCTTCCTCATGACAATCAGCTGGCTGCCTCCACAGGAACACAAAGCTTTTGCTATTCTCTTTTGAAATTACAACCAACATTTCTGGGCACCTTTTTTTAAAAAATACTTCTTTAAAATCACAATGTTTACACAAACATAGCCTCAGTTTTGATTTCAAGAGAAGGGAAATCCCACAGACAGAACATTTCATTGTATCTTTTTCATATAGCATTTCTGAAGTTCAGTCTTGAGTGCAGGGCTCTGCTCTTGGCAGAGAGAGCTCATCTGAGAAGAGAGTACAGTTAGATGACGATGGAACTGCAATTATTATGGGAGAAAGGTTATAAAAATCCCTCAGTCACTGCAAAAAAAGAACTAGCTGAGATTTTATCCTAGTTTTATTTTTAAAAGATATATTTAAGCCACTTAGCAAATAAATCATGCAGGAGACATTCCCAAAGTGGTTGCTAGACTTTGGATATAACTAAGTTGCAAAGGTAACTTCTTTGCCTGGGAACCTGTTCAAAATATGTGTTCAGACAACCACAGAGGTTGTCTTTACCCATAAAACTCTTGGTTTACAACCAGATTATATGATTGCAGCCTAAAGGTTCAACATTTCATTTGGACATTCAAAGGACAACTATTTCCAACCATTGCAAACCTGCTGTCATGAGCTAATGACATTAGCACAAATCACATACACAAGCCAAAAAAATGAAGAATCCTATAGCTTGCAGACGTTAGCTAAATTATATGGAAAGAGATTAGCTTAACTCATACATCCCTAATATGCAGGTTCTTTGTTTACTCCTGTATTCTCAGCAGTGGGACATCCAAACGGTTACTTCAGTTGTCTTTTTTAAAACAAGGAACTACAAATAAGCCCTCACAAATCTGAACAAGTTTTATATTAATCATGCTCTCCCCACTGCAGTGCTCCCCATGGAGGAAAGAGACAGCTGAAATAGTGTCATCAGCCTAAATACAGCAGTACAGTAAGAAAAATTACTGACATTTTAAGAATATGGAAACAGAAAGATTTTGTGGGAATAGTGTACCACACGAACAAAGTACAATTCACTTTGTGAGCAAGTGTAGCAAAATGGGTTTTACTGTGGCTTCCTCAGACTGATCTAAGGCTGCCTGTGGCAATGCCTGAGACAATAAGCCAGACACACTGATTATAACCTTTGCCAGATAGATCAAGCTCCCTTTCTCCCTCAGAAAAGAAAGTGTTCTTTAAGTTACTTTAGAAAGCCTCCGGTTGATTTTTCCTTTTTGTCAGGCTAATATGAATGTCCTGATTACCATCAGCAATGAGAGAAGGCACAATAAAGTTTACTTGTCCTAACCGGCAGCTATGCATGTAAGTACCTCCCTTTACCTGAGCACCATTATTCTGTCTGGCCTTTCTGCTCTTATAGGCAAAACTTGGACGTAAAAAACCCACAGTCTCTCTTTGGATGAAATCAATAATCCAATGGCTGAAGTATTAGTTGCATTTTAATGGCAAAAAAGAAAGAAAAAATGAAAAAGGAAAATGGCTACTTACAGAACATGCAGAATACTGTTCCCATAAAGAGAACAGTCATAATTACCTCTAAAAAAAATTTCCCCATCAGAAATAAAATTAGGTTATGATTTTATTTTTCTTTTTTTTTTTTAAGTAAAAAACCCACCTCTTTAAATATCAAGATAGCAATATCACAAATGATCTTGAAAATCTGAGTTACTTATCTTAAAGGCAGCTGCTTAGACAAAATACCTCTGTTTAATGAGCTGACATGTTTTCCTTTCAGACTCTTCTGAAAGCCATATGAACTAACTGTGAATCAGATTTGTACCTTGATATTAAAAGAGAAATCACATTCCACTCCCCAACGGAACACAACAGCAAACGTGCATTTTACTGTCTATAATGGCTACATTATGTTTTCCACTTAACCAAAGACATATAACCCTGCAGAGAGAATAGCAAAATCACTTCCATCTTACTTTTCAGAAACTGCTGAATAAAACTCAAAACAACAAAAATCCCTTTCCCCATTCACATGGTTTACTCACCATGACTTTATTCCAAAACTCAGTTTCACTTGAAAAATGATCCATAACAACGAAATGATTTCTTCCTTGTCAAAAGTACCACTCCAATCATTTAAATTACTGAAAGCAGAAAAGGAAACATTGTGCTCCACAGAGCACTCTAAACACGCACTGTTGTTTTTGCTGATGCAATGAGGCTTCTAAGCAAACCAGCAAGTTTGCAAGCAAGCTGGGTAGTGGCATTTTCCTTATGATTCAAAAGTGAAGTATGCCTCAGCTAACTGAATGCTCCCACAACATATAATAAAGGAACTCAGGGATTCATACACGTCTCTAACACAATCATTTGTAAAACTTCTACTCGCATTACCATCTCTAAGTCTGCCACACCTCAAAAACGATAAGTCAGATACAAACTTCCACTGGGTGCTATGTGCAGCCAAGAGAAAGACAGCTTCAAGCCAGAGGCTTGTATTTAAAAGTCTCTGAAGTTTAAGTCCCTTAGGTGGATGAAGTTACATTCCATGTATGGAATGTAACTGTGGATTCCTGCTTGCTGCATATATAAATATGATAAAGTTCACCATAAGCCACACATTAAAAACGTAGAGTCTGCCACAATGCATTACCAGATTAATGCACAAAACTACTGTAATAGGAAGAAGTTACAAAATTTTAAACATTTATATTTAAATACTTAAATATTTAAGTATTTAAAAATGTTTATAATTGCAGCTTTAAACAATTAACATGCTCCTCTCTCAAGTGCCAAGAAAAGCACAGAAGAATTTTCAGGGTAATTTTCTAAGAAATGGGGATAACAAGATTCAGGGAAAATCTGAAAGCTGTCTTCCTTTCCACAGAGGTGCAGACCTGTCTGAGCCCTGAGAGGCAGAGTTTAGAAACAAACCTCTGCCTTAAGATGAGGAGGGGATAAATCCATAACAACCTAATCACCGCCTGATAGGTGGGAGCCCCCCGTGCAAGATGTGTCATTTATTTCATCAATCTTTAAAGCTTATGTCAGCTGCCTTGACAGGTAAACCTTGTGAAGGTTCAAAATCTTTCAAGTTCCAGACACCAGCAAATAAATGCTGATGCAGACCTTTACATGACCATCAAGCCCCCACCGGATTTCATCGAATAACCTTTTTTCCTTTGCCAGCTTTTACTTTTTCTGACACACTGAGGTCTGAGGCAGTATTCCCTCTGCACCATTTGACGTTTCCTAATGAGCCGGGAGCACTGCAAGTGCTGCAGCTCTTACTGCCGTGGAAGCTGCATCAAGATGAATGTTCTCCACAGCTACAAGTTTTAACATTTAAAAGCTCATGTTTTCTTCCAAGTTTTTATCATTGACATCTTCCTCTGATGCCCTTGCTGTGCTTGCAGGTTTTTCTCAAAACTCCAAAAAGTAGGCAGGCAAAACTAAGTACGGACAGGGATCAAAGCAGGGAGTGGCTCGTAGGGGAGCCCCAGCACCCTCTGCTGGGGCTGGAGTGGTGGGAGGTGGCTAGGCCAGCCTGTGGCACTTCATCCTCGTGGCTGGAGTGATCCTCAACAGCTGGGGCATGAAACTCCTACCCCGTGGTTTTCACTGAATGAGAAGCAGTAATGCTACTGGCCTGCTCAATTAAAAACATAAGAAAAACCTTTCGATTTCTTACAGCCTAAGAAATTCTACATAACACCTAATAATTTATGCAGATAAAAGAACATATTATCTATGCTACTATAACCTAAACTAGTTACACACTCTCGGGCAGCATTTAATTAGATCAGTGGGCCAAAATGAAAAGGAGAACAGAAATGCCATGTTTACACCCAATAAAGTTTCCCAGGCTAGTGAAACATCCATAGTGGACTCTGATTGCACACTTTGGCCTGGGGTATACTTGTTTAACAAACTGATGAAATTTACCACCCAGCTACCTGATTTTAGATATCCTGATCTGTGCCATTCCCCAAACAATGTGGAATAAATTTAGATGCAGCTTTAATCAGCACTTTTTTTCCTCAGTTAATAGTTTCCGTGTTCTACTTGTACAAACAAAATTAAAAAGAACAGGATACTGATCATCCTGTATCTGTCCAGGAATAAATAACTTCAAAGGATGTCATTCAGCAATAAATCTATTATAAGTGCTTTTCAAGCTCTTTGATTTCCAAAAATTAGCAAACTGTTTGTTATCAGTATGTACGCTTTTCTCGCTTTATTCTCTGAATCCTGCAATTCAGCAAATTATTGTAACTCTGGCAATTTGTGTAACACAGACATCTTTGTTCTTTTGGAAAGGATTCTTAACCTTCTGGGCTTTCCAGTTACAAACAGAATGTCTCCAATACCTTCCTTGTTGCTTTGAACCATGTTCACTGAACCCACTGGGTTGGAAACACATCTCCACTGTAAGTGCTAAGGAATTTTTGTAGATCCACTACATTACCATGATAATGGTACCTCATTTTACTCAGTCATTTTATTTTGAGAAACATTTGAGACCGTGTTATGAAATTGAATTTACATTGAAAATTACTTAATCTTAGATTCCTTAAAAAAACTAGGAAACAATTTCCACAGTTAGAAATATTGTGGTGAGAAGCTGTGATGTAAATGCTAAATGACTGAGTTCTTATTTCTGAAGTAATATTTAGAGGGGAGTGTGGAAAAGGAGAGCAAAGGGTGAGTGACGGCAGCTTGTGCACTGCAGGATCCTGTAAGCTGGCATTTGGGATAGACATAGCAAGGAAAACCACAGAGGCGAAATGGTGCATGGTTGAAACCATCTCTAAAAGTCTATTTCTTTCCTTTC